>VYZT01000080.1:0-49964 GCA_013400735.1 Pomatostomus ruficeps
GAGGAAGGGCCGTTGCTGAACCGCTGGGGCGGGGACGGGGCCCCGTTCAGCGTCGGGGGGGAATGGTTGATTCCGTTGGGCACTGCAAAGGGGAGACAGGAGCGGTGCTGAGCGCCGGTGCTCTGGAGCTGAAGTGGATCCATCCTCCAGCCAGGAGGCTGCTGAGGCACAGCTCAGGTGGCCTCAGGAGGGCTCACAGGTCCTGCCCCGCCGTCGCTCCCTGGGGGTTTACAGGGAGTTTCGCAAACGCAGTTGTTTTTCCCAACCTGGTCCCATCTGCAGCTTCGCCTCCCGTAAGTGGCGAGCATGTCGAAACACACGGAAGGGCTGGAAGTTTGGGAACTCAGCAAGGGATTAGGATAAATTGTTGACATCCCCGCGCTGTGGTTGTGCAATGTTGAGCCCTGTCTGAGGAGCAGCTGTGTGCTGGGGCCCCAGAATGTCAGAGTGCAAAGCACATCACTGCAAACAGACTCACAGCTGATCCACTGCGTTTATCCTGAAAAACCCAGCCCTGAATCCCTCATTTTAAGCGCTGACAAAAGGGCCACAAGGAATAAAAACCATTTCAAGTGATGGTGTTCAGAGAAGCCCTGAAACCACCTTGGCAGAGCTGCCCCTTGCCTGTGGGAGGAGCAGGAACTTGTGGAAAGAGATGCCAAAATTTCTGCTGCTGCTTCACGAGGATCACACCAAACCCTGGTGAACCCAGCGAGGGGTTTTTCAGAGAAGACAGGAGGTACTTGAGCAGTTAAACCACTCTGGGGTGTGCCAGGGCCAGAGGCTGGAAAGGCTCCACACACCTGGACCTCCGTGGGGAGCATGGGAGGGAAACTGAAGCAGAGTCAGTTAAGATGCAAGGAAAGATAAAGCTCCAGAGACCACCAAAGGTGGTTCCTGCTCACCAAGAGGTGACAGGCGTCACAGACAGACAGACAGACAGATGATGAGATGAAGGTGAAGGCCAGCACCGGAGGTGCAAAGGCAATATGAGCTCAGGCCTTTTGTTACAGAGCCAAGAAACCTGAAAAACTCCTGTCCCCGCTGCCAAAGCAGCAAAGCAACAGGGACAGCTCACCAGAGCTGTGTGAAAGGCAAGGGCTCTGCTAATTACTCATAAATGCATTTATTTCACTATAAAAGGGTTATAAACAGGGGTGAAGCTGCCAAGAGAAGCTCCTCTCAAGCAGCAGAGGCCGTGCAGCTCCGTGCGCTCCGGCGGCCGCAGCTGAGGCGTGTTCCCCCTTCTCTATTTCACTTCCTCCTGCTCTTTCAGCTGAAAGTCTGCGGAGCCGCGGGCTCTATTTATACCTCAGGAGAAAGAGGGGCTGTGAGCCCCCCTGGGGCCGCGGGGACCCTCGGGAGAGGCTCCAGGGAGGGAGCAGAGGATGTTGGTGGGCAGGGGATGCCATGGAAGCGGGGTCGGGGCTGCCGTTAGACACGGCCCCGTAACCGCGCTCGGCGTTTTTGGGTTCGCCCCTCCTGACCCTCTGCCAACGGCGTCACCGCAGGGCAGCTGGCGCTATCTGATCCTGCACAGCACCGGGATCTGCTCCACCGCAGACCACACAGCCGCGCTGGCACCTCCGCTTCCAGGTGAGAGCAAGTGAGGCAGTGGCCCGAGCCCAGTGGGATTGATAAAATCCCAGCAGGATGATAAAATTCCTGGGAATGAAGTCACCATCTAAGGCTACTCTTAAATTCTGCCTTAAGTCCTGCACAGTCCAAGGTTTTGCTGCTTCTCCAGCGCTGTGTTGGTGATCCACAGGCTTTGTTCCAGCTGCTCCACCTCACCTGCCCAAGCCATGGGCATCGACGGGGCAGGTGACACAGCCACCGAGTGACCACGACCCTCTGGGGCAACTGAGAAAGGAGAAAGCAAGAACGAACTTCACCCCAGGCCGCATCCCTCATCCATCTTGGAAAGAGGCAATTAAGTCATCCGCAATCAGCAGATTCAGGCTTCTTGGCCCTTAACGGCGTGCCAAGCGTCCTCATTGGAAAAATTAATTTCTGTCACTTTGCTAATGGTCTTTTTCTGCCTGAGCAAAAGGAGAGCCATTAAAAACGCCTGCGTGCACATAAAGATGGGGACAATGTGTCTGGCGGGATAACCCGGTGATTAGAGCTGCTGCCAGCACCACGGCAGAGCGGGTCCTGCAGGGGCTGCGCTGGAAATCTCCGAATGCCACTGCCAGCGTGGAGCTCTGAGATAGCCCAGACACCGCCACGGACAGCAGAGCCAGCCAGGGAACACTGTGTGCAGGAAAAAAGGGTGAGGAGAGCATGGAAAATATGTCCATGCCATGTGTGGGGGTCAGATAACTCCATGCCCAACACAGCAAAGCAGCTTTGCTGCGGAACAATGCTGTTAAAAAGACATTAAATGGCTTAAACGTTGGCTAAAGGAGGAAAAAAAAGAACCTTTCTAGGCTGGAAGAAAAGGCTGAAGGTCCTTTCCATCCATGAAGTCACCTCTGAGCAACACTGTTGGAAGAAGTGGGTGCAAGGCTGTGCTACAGCTGGACAGGATCAGGACTGGCTGCGGCTTAATAGGAAAGATTATAGAGAGAAGATGGAGAAAAGAGAAATCTGGATGGACAGCAAGGAATTTTCAAGGCTGGGAAATTAAAAAAAAAAAAGAAAAGAAAAAGAAAAACTTTTTAATCTCAGCTGCACGCCGGCTGTCTGCTAAGTGAGATACAGCAGAGTGGGAATTAACTCCTCCAAAAGATAGAGCGGAAAGCCCGGCTCTCGGCGCGCTTGAAGCCGGCCTGATAAAAGATTCAATTTCTTAAGGAGTTTAGGGTGGAAATCAAGGCTGCACCTGTGAAGAGAAGGACTCAAGGCAGCGCCAGGAGCAAGGCAGGAGCGGGCAGGGGGGCAGAGGGGGATTACACACCCTGTTCTGTGTGCTGTGGGCACTACAGAACGCAGGAAAGCCCCAGTCCCCCTCCCACCGCAGCATCCCAGGGCTCGGCTGGGACATCCCAGCGAGCTCCAGTGAGCTCCTGGCTAGAGCTGGTCCCGGGAAAAGCAGCGTTATGGGGTCTTACGTGCAGCTGGAGTGAAGGAGACGGGCCGGGGGCCGCCGGGGTTGACGGGGGGCAGCGGCGGCATGTTGGGAGGAGAGGACCTCAACTGGATCTTCACTTCCACGGGCGACCCGGGCATCACTGGCACCCTCTTCTCACCAGCAACTGTACCAAGAGAAGGTGGCAAGGCTTAGTGACAGGCAGCGACAGGCGTTTCCCCGCCCAGCACGCCAGGAACAGTTGTGAGGGTGAAGATAAGGGCTGGGGGAAGTCACCGAGGCTGCCACGCTGCTGGGCACAGGCACTGAGTGTCTGAGCTCCCCAGCCCAGGCTCCTGACGCCATCCCCTCACCCCTCATGGCTGAAAATGCTGTTCAAAGTATTTCTGCCAGTTTGCTTTGTCCCCATTTAGAATCTCTGAGGCTCCCCAGATGTGCCCACACACACCTCGCTGAGCCTTCCCAGAGGAATCACAGCCCCTGGCAGCCATGAACAGGTAACCTGGATTTGTGCTGTGCCAGAGGAGACTGGAACGGGCCTGGAGTTGTAGAGATGAGCTGATATCAGCTCCTCACAGCCCCTGTGTGCAGTCTCTGGTGTCTGAAACACCACCAGCCCAAACTGCAGCTTCCTCTCCAACCCTGAGGGACAGCCCGGCTCAGACCACACCGCCAGCCCCAGGGGCTGGGATCAGCTTCACAAGATAAAAAGGAGGAAACATGCTCATGGAATAGGGGGATGGTTCTTTTTTTGAGGCGTATTTTTGGTTCTTAAAATGCAGACAAAGCCTAAAGATCTCCACAGTGCAGCTCCCGCGAGCGCCGACCCCGTTCCAGGGCTGCTCTGAATTGCACTCAGTGTCTCCAGTGCCCGTGACCCCAAACCAATCACCCCTCGGAGATGATGGTCCCCGCTCCCTGCTCTTCAAGCTGCCCCTCTCCTTGCTCAATTAGCTCAATTAATGAGATGTGACCAGCTTGTCCCACCCAGGGACACGGCCGGGTCCCCAGCACGCCCAGCCGCACCCCAGCTCAACCCAAATTCCACCTCTCCGGTGATGCAAGCTGGGCTCGGGACCATCTGATTTGTTATCCTCACTTCTTACCAATATCTGTCAGCTGCAGGAAACTCAGCTTCTGAGCCGGGGCAAAGCCATGAAACGCTGCACTCCCATGCTGAAATAGGTGGCAAACTTCAGCGCTGAAATACGACACAAACCTGCTGCTCCTCGACTCCCGGCGCCAAAAACGCTGCTTTCGAGAGCAGGGAAGGCACAAACTGGCACCTGAGCCCTCGTGCTGCTGCCTGGGATCTGCTCTGGCAGCCCCGGCACCTGCTCTGCCACCGAGCTGCCTCATTTATTTGCCTTATGGCAAGTCACGGGGAATGCCAGCGAGGTAAAAAATGAACTGCGTTGCTCACAGCATTTCTTTCTGCTCTTTGCAGGAAGGGGAAGCACTGAAAATACAGGTTTTCCTGCCCTGCCAGTGCAGGTGGAACAACTTGGGTTGGAATCTCTACAAACCCCACATCCCAGAACATTTGTGTCTTCCATTTATCTAAGCCTGCTTTCGAGAAAAGGAAAAAATTCCAAGCTTTGCTTTCCTGAAGTGGGGAGATATTGAGCCTACCACTGGGAAAGTATTAATTTTAATATATAATAACGACATTAATCCCATATTGCGAACTACCATACACGTGGTCTGACTTCCCTACAATCGAAGCCTGATGTGCAGCCTCTCCCTGTCATTCCCGTGCATGAATACGATATTCTGGTGAATAACCACGCACTGATGGAGGAACATGACATCATTTATACACCTATTCGAGCAGGTGAGTTCATCAGCATGAGGAGGGAAAACCCCCTGACTGACTTTCCACCCTAAATAAATGCAGCAAAACAGCGAGAGAGCTGATTCTGTGCACGAATTTAGGCTGATTTCTACCACAAAAAGCCTGAGTTCCCTCACCCAGCGAAGGAAGGGGAACATTGCTAAATGACCCCAATTTTTCTATTAAAAAACCACTAATTGTGCCTGTCCAGCACTCGGTGTCACTGCCCAGTGACCATCCAGGGAGCCACTGTCACCCCACCTGCCTCCTCTTCCCACAAAACCCCCTTTCCCTTCCCAGGTGTACACGGCCACACTCTGCAGAGTGTGAACTCCTTAAGTTTTCTCCTACTCCTTCCTAAAATGTTCCTAGGGCGCATTAAGGAAGCAGAACTAATCTGGTTAATTTGCAGGGAGGGGGATGAGTTTCGCATGGAATTTATAACCCCAAAAATAAACCCAACGACTGTGTGAGACACCAAAACTGAAGCCCACAAGAAGCCAACACCTTCTTTTCCAAGCCCACTCCCAACAGACGAGAAGCAAACAGGATTGTTAAATTTAAAAGCTTCCTGCTAATGACCTGGGGCATCTATAAATGCAGATAAAAACCATCTTTCTGAAGCTCTTCATTTTTTAGCTGAAACACAGCGATTTAATGAGAATCATGTGAGCAAACCAGGCTGTGACCAAGGGTTTGAGTCAGCTTCCAGTTGACCTGGGGCTAAAAGTGAGCCAGTGAGCTGCTCCCTGGAGGAAAGCTGCCTTCCTGCTCTCATTCCTTCCCTTGCACCACTCGGAAATATTCCCTGGCTCACCAGGAGCAGCGGTTCAGCGCTGCCTCCAGATGCACAGGGAGATGCAGAGATGCTCCTCAAAGTCACTCAGCTCCATCACTCACCTAAAGAGTCAAATGCCATCGCAGATTTTGGATGATACTTTGATAAGAATAATTGTTAACAATGACCAAATGCCCAAACTGGAAACGCTGCGCTGTTTTCCTTCAAAAACTCCTCCTTCCAAACTTCACCTGGATTAGAAACACGAATGCTGTCGCTGCAGGAGCAGGCCAGACACGTTCATGGCACAACATTTTGCCAAATGCCCAAACTTTGCAGTGACACCTGCACCCAGCGTAACCAGGGAAAGGGCAGCAGCGACGGGGACACCTGGGTGGGGGATCAGCCTGCCCAGCCTCAGCCACGCTGGAATTTCCCATGGGAAGAGGCTCAGAGAAAACAAACCCCAATGAGAGATGCTGTTTCAGCCTTGGCTCCGTGCAGGAATTCCATCTCCTCCAGCAGCGTTGGGCTCTGTGGCGCAGATTTCGAGTTACAGCTGCTGGAGCTGCCAGCTGGGCACGGGCAGCTGCAGGCACAGCCTCTACTGCTGCCCAATATTTTTCTGTGTCCCATTTTAGGAGTCCAGGGGTGCAGGAGACTGGAAAGGCTCAGAGCTGTGAGTACACCTGGAGCCTGCCCTCCCTCCCTCCCCGCCGCGCTCCAGGGCCCCGGGTTCAGCTCGCTCTGGCTGCCGGTGTGCGGCAGATTTCCTCCGCTGCTCCAGTTCCCGTCCTGGCGGAACAAATTAAAGAGGAACATATGTCGGGATTAAGCGCAGCTGATGATTTTCCTTTCGGGAGAGGAGAAGGAGCGGAGTGAGACGACGGGACGGGACGCCGAGAGAAAATCTGGGGTCTCGACCGATCCTCAGAGAATTCCTGCTCCTGCACTCCCAGCACCAGCACACTGCAGAGGGGCAGTTTCACCACCAACTCGGATTTCATCCTGTTTATTTTCTTTAAAGAAATCTTCCACCGATGGTGTTTAGGACAAAGAGAGTGTTGCTGTGACAGGTAACCTCTGACACATGGCCAGCACTGACTCCCACTATAAACTGTATAAAGAAGCTGTTTTATTAATCCCTTCATGCCTGTGGGCTTGAGGAAAGGGAAAAGGCACAAGGAAAAAAACAGCAAGAAGTTGGGGGTATCTCAAGTACACTGGAATTTAAATTAATCCTTAAATTCCTTTCGCAATTAGAAAATAATCTAAGTGATGAAAATGAGTAAAAACAGTGCGTGAGGAGAACTGGATTTTACTTTCCCCCAAAAAAGCAAGAGAAGGAACTGGAGCGAGGCAGACAGACACAAATGGTCTCATCCTCTTCCCAAAATCCAAAATAAAGTTCCAGCAGCCAGCAAGGCTGATCAGGAGCTGCTTCACTCTGCTCACGAGAAAGCCTCGAGCTGGATTCCACGGCAGAGCCACGGATTTGCTGAGAGCGAGGGAAGAGAGGAAGAGCCACTGCTGCAGTGCAGAAAACGTGGATGCTTTATAGGAATTTCCACTGCAGGGTCTGCACGGGCACAGTTTAATCCAGTCACCTGCCTGGTTTAAACCCTGCCATCAGCCTGAGACAGCAAAGCCTTTGCTCCTCCCTCACAGGACGTGGATTTAAAGCCCGTGGTGGGTGTTTGGAGGCTCCCAAGGCAGGAACAATATCTTCCAGCCATTCCTGATGCACAGGTAGGATTCCCCGTGATTCCCTGGCACGAGAGTGAAGGAGGAAGGACGGACCTGCCTGCCCTGGGAGTGATTCTGGAGCTCTGCAAAGGGTCAGAGCTGTGCCTCACCACCCCATGTGCCAGACTCGAGCTCTCCCAGCTTTTTGTAGAAGCCAAATCATGAAATCTCTTGGAAGGAATAAGAGAAAACCACACAAGACATGAGGCAGCCCTGCAGCAGCAGCAGCTGTGCCCAGGTAAGGCTTTGCTTCGCCCTTTGGCAGGGCAGAGAACGGGCTCAGAATCAGACCTTGTCACCAGACCATTGTGTGGTTAAATTGAAAAGCTGCAAATTAACAGAGGTATTTTCTGAGCCAAAGGCTGTGCCCAGTGGTTCAGTCTCAGGAGGGAAAGCATTTTCAGGCAGAAAGAAGAGGTTTAATCAAAGCAGATGTTTTCAACTTGCATCTAGAACATATTAATAACCTAAGAAGCCTCTCCTCACCTCAGAAAGTTAAAACCCCCAAATTCACACCTTCCCCTTGAGAGCACGGGACTGGAGAGCTGTGCCAGTAACAGCAGCCAAGGTCTGGTCCTGCAGGAGGAATTCTCTGGTCACCTACCAGCCAGGTCTGAGCTTGTTCCGGAACCAGTGGATAAAGAGACGCCCCAAAAGTGACCCAGCCCATCCCAAACATCCCTCAAAGCAAGGGGGATCACCACACCTCTCTTTCCACTGCCCTGAAACCTCAGGTGAACACTCAGGGGCATGAATCGCCTGCAGGTCAGCAAAGCGACCCCTTCCTACAAACAAAACATCCTTGGAACTCCTCTCCCCGCCCTTTCCACGGGTGAGAGTCCCTGGTTCAACACAAACTTGGCTAAACGGACAGAGAGGCCACTGGACAGAGCAAAACAAAGGAGGGACAGACTTTTACCAGCCCATTCTGACCCAAACTATTCTGTAATTCTCCAGCAGCTCCACTTCCCATCCCGCAGGCCAGGCCAGGGGGATGCCCGAGCCCACCCAGCCCAGCCCAGCCCCAGCCCAGCGAGGAGGCCGAGCTGCAGTTGGCTCCTCACGGGGTCCCTGTTGAGCGTCTGAACGCAGACGAGAGGCAGCATCAGCGTAACCTGACCTGATAATGTAAATAGGGTGAAATGAAATATGGTTCGCCACCTCCCCAGCTTTGGCGAATGTTTATTTTGAATAACATGCTTATCTGCTCCAACTGCTCACCATCTGTTTTCAGTCTCCACCAAGCTAATATTTTTCACATTTAGGAACTGAGAAATGGGAAGAATTACATTTAAATTTTATTAACATCTTTCCTCCGCTCCAAGGTTGCCTTTCCCTCCCCTTGATGGCTCTAAGCCATCTGTGGAGCACCTTTGCAGATCTCCAAGGCATGCAGATGAGAGGTGATCTACATGCAAAGCAAGAGCGTCGTTACTCAGGCTTCCAGAAGATGCCATTTACCGCTTCTCCACCGCAGCTCCCTCCCTCACCTGCTTCCAGACAGCTTCCCCCAAGCTCCAACCCAAAGCACGTCGTCAAGGGAAAAGCGATATTTTATCTTTTTGCGGCATCGCTGCATCAAAGAGCGAGGGAGGGGGAAGGCTGGAGATAAGCATCAGGAACAAGGCAGCCAATACAGCAGCTTTGGGAGCAAAAGGATGGTTGGGTCTGTCCCAGTTTGGAGGGGAGTGAGATGCTGGGAGGTTTGTAGTCAAGATGACTTCTCGGTACAAATATTGACATTTATTCGCACCTGGGGTGGTTTCTAGAGGGTCTTTCTTTGCTCGAGGCAGCTAAAAGCAATTTACAGCCAGAACTGGGGGACACGAGCGTGTGGCATGACCAGGTCAGCACGAGGTCCTGGTCCATCCTCCTCCCTCCACGCCACGGAGCGGGCCAAGGTGACACTCCGGCATCTGTGGCAGTGGGTGACTCGTGTCACCGTACAGATATTTCCTCCACTCCACGAGATCAGCCTATTTTTACCCCGTTCAGCTCGGGTTGGTGGCACATCCCGGCTCCTGAGCTGTAAGAAAGATGCTGTGGGAGTGGAGAGGGCTCGACACCTCGCAGGAGAGCCTTGCATCACACAGGAGGGAGCTGCTGAGCCTGGGATAGGCATTTTATAAATCAAAAATAAACGCGTGTATCTCCATTGCCATCTAGTCCTCTCCCACACACAGCTGTTTCACTTTAAATCTCAATTCAATGCGAAACTCAGATAGGAGAACTTGAAAGAGCAAAGTATGTTATCGTTCGCAGGCAGTCCAGAAAGCAGTTAATAAGGGAAATAAGATTAATAATTTATTCCTGAAGGCAGACTGCAGATCTTTATCCGTCTTGCCCTTCAGTGGTTTTTATAAAATCCTATTAATGTGCCTGGCTCGACGAACTCGGCGGTAGCTCAGGTTGGGTTTCGGAGCGGTTCCCACCCAGACGAGGCGGCTCCAGCTCCAGCTCCAGCTCTGCCTGTGCTGTGGCCGTGTCAGCCCCACCAGCACAACCCTCCCTGCATGGCTTTCCTGCCTCCTGAGCTCCGCTGTCCTCTGGGCTCCAATCAGCACCAAACCCACGGGTGCAGGATCCACCCCACAAACCACCCCATCCAACAGCCCCGGAGCTGTCGTACATCAATCAAACCCCCCAGTTCTGGTCACCTTGGTTCTGCAAGAACACAAACCACTCTGCTGGGTAATCCCTGCTCTCCTGCTCTTTTCCCTGAAGGAGGCAGGGAACAGTCACTCAGAGCACCGAGACAGCCATTTCCACCCAGGAATCGCTGTTCCTTTAACCACCACCCCACAGCCATTCCCTTCCCACACCACCAGCACCCCTAAAAGTAAGTGTTGGAGACCCAAGTTCACCCCTTGATGTCCCTGGCAGCAGCTTTTGCTCATCGCTGTCTCAAAGGGACACTGGGAGCTCTGCCAGGGTGGTGCCCCAGGGCGTGGAACCCTCCTCATCCTCACCAGCTGATTGCTGTGCTCCCATCATGAACAGCCACCCTGGTACTCCTGGAATACAGCCCAGGAGAAGATATTCCTGGAAACCGAGGCCTGAACTGCAATTTTAGGACAGGGAGCACTTTGGGGGTTGAGGGGAGTGATCCAGCCTCCCCAAACCACCCCCTTGGCTGGGTTATAACCTAGGACAGGGCAAAGCTGGCGCTGCTCACTAATCCATTTGCTCTGTTACCGTTAAGTATTTTGGTAATTTTTCATTAATTCATTGTTGCATTTAACGTTACAGAACCAAGACTATTTTTTATTATTTTTTTTTTTTAAATCACCCACTCGTACAACAACATTAAGAAATATTTCCTCCTCCGCACTATTTACTCCTTGGGCTAAAGCGCCGGGGATGAAAAATGAAAGCAGCTACAGATATCAAACAGGCAATTATCACAATCATTGCACAAAAAAATTAGTTCTTAAAAAAACTCAGCCTGCTCTCTCCAAAGCCTGTGACTCGGAGCGAAGCAACGGTGGCGGGAGCAAAGTTTCCAGATGGGAACATCTGTGTCTCGTTTGCCGCGGGGAAGAAAACACCAGGAAGATTAACGGCTCCCGAGGCCGCGGAGCCCAGACACAACACACACGGAGAAGGGAGAACCACGGAGAAAAGCTCGGAGCAACAGCCTGCTCGCGAAGATTGTTTCGTTGTATTTAATGGTTGTTTCGCGGGGTGCTACGCGCGGGGAAATGAGATGTCAGGGTAAAAAAGAGCTTGGGTGTTACTCGCTGTAAATATAGCGAAAGCAAGGGTTGAGTTAATCGTGCTTATATGAAAAAAAATAAAATAAAAGCAGCACTTTCACCATCTCAGCTACTTTTTAGGTAGAAAAATTGATTTTAAAAGTTGGTTTTAAGAAGTTACCCAAAAAAGGTCTGAAATTGCTCCGTGCCCAGAGCATCAAGGCCATGGATTTGCCCCTCTGGGGTCCACTGAACGCCAAATTTACACCAGAGAGTAACAAGTGACCCAACAAGTGGGAAACTCGTGGTTGAACGGCCAAATCTCGAGGCAATGGCAGCAAAAACCTGTTTCCCTCAGGAGCATTCCTGAAACTCTGCCACAGTTTAGCGACCGCGTTTCTGAAGGTGGGCAGGCTGTACAAGCTGTGTATACCTCACAGCTTGCACAGAAGAACAGCTGAGCACTGGAATTTCGGGAGCGCAAATCTGCTTTTCATTCTGCTCAGGCGAAAGGAGTAAATTTATTTACCACCGAGTAAATAAAGCTGGAACTTCTGTACCTGTGAAATTCTGGGAGGACCAAAAGAGGGGGAAACGCGGTGAAACGAGCTCTGAGTTTAGAAAGCATTTTCCACCTTAACAGAGGCTTCGAGACAGCCTTTAGGACATGATTTTATCTAGGCCTCATAAATCCTTTTAAAACTTGGATTGCTGGCCATTTAACAAGCGGCTCCACCCTTCTCCTGCTCTCCAGATGAAACACATTCGCGCTGGGCTCCATTTTGTTCCCTCCTTCTCCCACCCAGCAGCACCAGCAAAGCAGCAGAGCCTGGGGAACCGTGCTTAATTGGCATCCTCTAATTACTAATTAGCTCCGAGGGGCTCTCTGCAGCTCCGAACAGTCAATGGGGATGCATCCACGGATTTAAACAGGCTTGGGAAAAGCGGAGCTGCTGGAGCAGGCTCCTAGGAGTGACCCGAGGAGCTGCACAGGGAACCCACAGCTCCCCGTGGAGGATCCCACCACTGCAGCCCTCGCTGGGCTTCTCAGAACGGCTCTGGAGGAGCCTCAGGGAGGGTTTGGGGTTCTCGCATTCCCGGAAGGTTCTGGATGCTCTGCAGGTTCTCCTGCACGAGAGCCTCTCGCATGGATGCTGCAATCAGAGGTATCTGAGCAGCTTAAAAATCCACCAGAAGAGATCTGAGCCACAAATTCACCTCACCACCACTTCACCAACTCCATTTGTGACCCCAAGCCTCCTCACTGTCTGATTTTACCCTTTAACAAACGAGCTGAGGAAAGGGCAACGTGCACGGAGCAGATCCCAGCAGGAGCCGACAGCCGCCGGAGCAGCTCCTGCAGCGAGGCCACGGCTCCTGCAGCAGCCCTGCCCTGCTCCCTGCTGAGCTGAGCCGCTCCAGGAGATCTAGGTGGTCTGGCATTCCCATGGATACCCCAGAAGAACCCCCTGCCCAGGGGAATCCGGGAATCCTGCAGCTTCCACGCTGCCAGTCCGGTCCATCCCACAAGCGATGGTCACCAGGTGAGCGACCCTCCTTCTTCACCACCCGGTGTTTTATACCCCAGCTCTCCATCTCAGTGGGAAAAGCTGTGGAAAAGGAGGACATTTCCTGGCCAATTCCCTAAGGAGTTTAGGAGGTGCTGAGGAGGATGCTGTTTCTGGGTCAGCACAGTGAGCCCCTTCCCTGACGGCTTCCACCAGCGGTCCCAGGTGGATGAATCCCTGCCTCCCCAGGCACAGTCATTGTGGGGGTTTCCTTGGAGAAAAGCATCGAGGCCACGGCACTTCCTGGTGAATTTTTAACCCCAGGCAGCTGAGGGATGGTGTGACAGCCCTTATCACGGTGCCAGGTGAGCTCAGATCCCAATCCCAGAGCTCCTTCCCACCCCTGTGCCTCTGCTCCCTGTGCCTCTGCTCAGATCCCAATCCCACAGCTCCTGCCCATCCCTGTGCCTCTGCTCAGATCCCAATCCCACAGCTCCTGCCCATCCCTGTGCCTCTGCTCAGATCCCAATCCCACAGCTCCTGCCCATCCCTGTGCCTCTGCTCAGATCCCAATCCCACAGCTCCTGCCCATCCCTGTGCCTCTGCTCAGATCCCAATCCCACAGCTCCTGCCCACCCCTGTGCCTCTGCACCCTGTTCTCTGCTGGGAATGAGTTTGGCCACACGTAGGACAAATTCCTACAGGGATGGGCATGGTCTGCACAAAAGCTCCCACAGATTGTTATGTTAAAGACGCACAGGAGGAGTTTTAAGTCAAAGGAGGAGTTCTAAGTCAAGCTTTGAAACCATTTAAGAGCTGTCCTCCATCTTCCAAACCCTGCTGCTTGATGGTTGGGTTCCCACCACTAAAAAACCAACCTTAAAACCAGCACTGACCTCAGAAAACAACCAGTCCTGAGCAGATCTGGGTTTCTTGGGAGTATCATGAATATCACTGAGAACCCAGGGATGAGAACAGGAGCAGCAGGTCTGGGGTTTAAGGGTGCGGGAATCCAGTGAGCAGAGAGTGCTCAAAATGAGTAAAGCACAAACTGGGATAAAAAAAGTCTCTGCACACCACGCAGACCCAAAGCGCCAGCAGCTCAAGCACCACCAGCAATAACTGTAAATAACAGCAATTAAAAAAAACAAGGTCACTTCTGAAAGGAGTGAGATCTCGAGGCAGAAAACCACATTTAATCCATAACAACCAATGTGACCGCAGAGAGGCACCAATGATACCAAGGACACCCAAAGCTTTTACAAAAGCCTGTATTGAACTAGAAAAAAATAACCAACAACAAACCTGTTTGTTAAGCACAGCCCAGGTACAAATCCTGACCATCTGGAGAAGGAAGCAGCCCAGAAGTTGATAGTCAGAGGGGCCAGCTTAGATGAAAACAATGGCCATTTGAGCAAAAAGAAAACAGAAACCAAATTCAGCGCAAAACAAACCACTAAGCAAGTTCTACCACAAAACCAAAATGAAGCAATCAAGGAGGGACACAGAAAAACATCCCCTGTGGGTCCCTGAAGTCATATTATTTCCAAATATAAAGCAGAGTCCAACAGGGAGTCTCCCTGCTCCGGATGGAAGCTGAAGAGCAGGAGTTCAGCATTTCCAGCCAGCTCCGGGGCTGCAGTTCCACCAGACTTCAGCCAAATCTGGGCAAGGTGAGCAAGAAATCAAGGAGGAACCTGGGGAAGATTTGGGAAGTCTCCTTCATCCTCATTATTTACAGCACCAGAGGGGACTCCATCCCTCTGCCAGTGTCTGCAGGGACGGGTCAGGGCAGGGACCAGACAAGAGGAACGGGCAGGAAGTTCCACCTGAACACAAAAAATTTCTTTACTGTGTGGGATTGCCCAGAGAGGGTGAGTATCTACGTCACTGGAGGTATCCCAGAACTGTCTGGACACAACCCTGTGCCACGTGCTCTGGGATGACCCAGCTGGAGCAGGGATGTGGGACCAGGAGCCTCCTGTGCTCCCTTCCAATCTCTCTGTGACCAGGGGGTCCCTCACCCCACAGCTGTAGCACTGGGTGAGGCCGGCTAGGCCGAGGAGCCCCAAGGAGAGCCAAATAAAAGCCCACACCGAAACAGCAGACGGAGAGGGCAGAAAGAGAGAGAGGGCAGAACCCTCTGCCTTTATTTATATGTTTTTACAAATCACCGTGGATTGGAGGTAGAAATCACCACCTCTTAATTCCACTGGTCAAAGCATCAATCTATCATATTTCTCCACCCAGTGTACTGGAATGATAAACACACAGACAATTTAGGAAAACATACATAGTTGTTAAGAAACCATGGCCATGTTTACAGAAGAATGTGTGAGAAAGTATTACAGAAAGAGAAACACTGAGAAACTGCAAAACTCAGGGCAACATCTCACCCTTTTACCATTAAAAAGAAAAAAAAAGAAAAAAAGAAAATGAACATTGTTCAAGACAACACACAGCCAGGGTGGCTTTCGCACAGAGCCCTGGCGCGGTGCTGGCAGCGCTGCCCACACCAACACCACCCTCCTCCCTGCCCTGCTGATATTCCTGAGGCAGCCAAGCCTCGCTAATGACTCCCCAGCTCTGTGGAGAGCTCGCTGCACTCTCCTGGGCGCTAAGTGCAGGCAGCGCTGCCCAGCTAATTGTCCCTCCATCAAGGGCACACGCAGGAGCCCTGCCAAGACGACAATTCTGCCTCTCAGCAACGCTCCTCACACGCCACACAAATCGCTCTTCCTCTCTGCCCCGAGCCTGGCCAGCGTGTGGGAACTTTCCACCATCCCACGGAGCTGGAAGTACGGGAGGAACGCGTTTAGGGCTGGGGTTTGGAGGGGTGTAGATGATGGAGAGGGGCCCCTGCACACCTGGAGCACCGTGAGCCAGCAGCTCCTGCAGAGTCCAGGCCCAGAGAGATGGGGATGGATGGGAGAACCATCCAAGTTCACTGTTTAGAATCATGGAATGGTGTGGGTTGGAAGAGACCTTAAAGATCACCCTGAATGCCTCCCACCAGACCCGGCTGCTCCCAGCCCTGTCCAGCCTGGCCATGAACACAGCCAGGGATGTGACGACTCTGTCTGTCCAGGGAATGTCCCAGCAGAGATGGACGCACAGCAGTGGCTGTTCCTGCCCTGCTCCCTGCCCTCCCTCGCGTGGGCAGCAGAGGTGGAGATTTTCCATGGATAACCTCTGGGGACTCAGTGATGCACAGGGACTGGAGAGCAAAGGTGGCTCAGCTGCTGCTGCCCTTGCTTTCAACCCATCACACCACAGCACAGACTGTCCAACTCATCGTTTTTAGGGTTCTCCTCCAGTAGTCACCAGTAACCTGCAGTAACCTGCTCCCCATCAACCGGAGCACAGGGGAAAGACGAAAACCCAAAAAGCTCAATTGCCAAAACTGCGAGACAAAATTGCACAGAACAACCCAGCAAAGCCCCAGGTTTGTTCCAAACTGCCATTTTCCTGCCCTGGTCACAGCAACGCCTGTGACACAGCGCCTATAAATTTCCTCTAACGATGCAGCAGCGAGGCAGAGCCCCATCTGTGCCTGGGCACAGGTGAGACTTTTCACTATCGTGTAAGTGCAGGCTGCCTTTCAATTACACTCACCAGCCCATTAGGCAAATTAGATTTGCATATGAGAGGATAACTAGAAAGTCAAGAAATAGGCCCTGAAGGAAAATACATTCTGCGAGCTACATATCCCTGGGAAGGTGTGGATGGGGAGTTTGCTGTTCAACCGAGGCTGCTTGAGGTTTTCACGGCGTTCAGGTTTCTCTCAGCGCTGGCGTGGGTTTGAGGACGGCCTCTCCACCAGGCAGGACCGAAGCCAGACAAAGACATCTGCGTTCCCTGCATCCCCACCTCCCTCAGAAGATGCCCGTTTCTGCAGGGCTCTGCATCATTTGCAGGTTCTGCCTCGCAATATGCCGGAGAGGAGATTAAAATATTACCGGCTGTGAGAGAATTTCAATTGATCCCACCTGGCTTTCAATAATAGATCACCGAGCTACAGAATTGTTTCCAGCACCCCAAGAAGGTCCACAGGGACATGATACCCAGTGGGGTGGCATTACACCGGTGTCCCATGTCACCGAGGACATTCATGTGGACTCAACAGCTCTGCTCAGGTGATCCTGGAGGATTCATCCGCCTGCACACACTTTTTTTTTTTAATTTTTTTTTTTTCCTGATGAGTGTATGCAAAACAGAGACAACCTAGCTCATCTCCCAGAATCCAGATGGCACTTGCAAACCTTGTCTTGTGTATCAAATGTTGTTTTTTAGATCAAGTGTCCCTGGTTGACAACACAGAACTTCACGATGCTATCTTTAGAGAGGCTTCTCTGCGAAGAAAACACCCTTGGAGCATACGTTGCAGGAATATGCTAATGTGGCAGGGTGTTTTCGGCGGCCACAAATGGATCTCTCCTTCCTGGCAGCTCAGACACCCCACGAGAAGCTGAGCCTGGCTGGAGGTGAAGGGTCACCCAGCCCCTATGGAAAAGATGCACCAAGAAGTTAAAAATCGCAGAGAAAGGTGAAGTCAAACCGCTGGAGAGGTGCAGGATGAGCTCACAGCAAGTGCACTCACACACAAAAATGATCATCACCAAAAAATGAGAGAGGGCAGCTCAGAACAGAGCAAAATCCAAGACTTTCCATTCCCTGACTTCTCCTACAGGTTTAGAGGTTCTTCCCCTATTTCCTGTTCAAGGATCTTATCAAAACCCAAAGATTTTCTTCCTCAAGGTCTTCACTTCCTCCCCCAGATTTCATGCGAAGATAAAAGCAGCACACGCAAAGTAACTTCTTTAAAACCAGCCCAAATAAAGAACAAAACTCCACAAAACTTTCAGTTTCACGTATTCCTGAGAGGGTCATGTCACCCTCAATGAAAAAAAAAATAGAGGTTGTTAAAAGAAAACACCAGCACCCCCAAAAAACCCACCCTGAGCTGTTTTCTATTCTCCTCAGCTCCAAGAACAGGAATCATCACCTGCATGTAAAAAAGCATGAAAAACCCCTGACTTGCACACACTCCCCAGTAAGCAGCAAAATGGCTTTAAAAAAAGCCAAGAAAAAACAAAGAAAGCTGCAGAAACAGGTTATGGCACAGCTCGACCCTGGGATCACAAGGTGACACCAACAGCACTGAGGTGGCAGAAATAACCCCTCGTGCCTGCTGCTGAAAAGAACATTTCAGAACAGTGACATCAGGTAAAGCAGCAGCTTTGGAAAAAAAGAAAGTGATCCAGGAGGTAGCTCCTTCCATATTGCAGGCGTTCACAGTAAACACCATATGGCCTGTTAATTTAATTAGGGAGAAGAAACCCCCTAAGTTTGAGATTTGACTTTGAAGGGTTTAAAACAAGTCTGAGGAAAATCGCTCGAGATATTCCCCGAGGTCGCCGTGCCTCCCTCATCCACCTCCTGACCTGCTGGGCCTGGGGGCTCTCCCCAGGCGGCAGAGCACCCCAAAAGCTGGAATTTTTTTAGAAGTCCTCTACTTTCACCACCACTGCACCTGCACGGATGCTTCCCAGGGAGATCTGGGTGGTCCACGCCAGGCAGCCAAGCCAGGAGAGTCTGGCTCAGGAAGGAGGCACGTGCAGTAAATAAACCAAGCGCTTCAGCTGAGCACATCCTCGCAGACAGCAACCGGAATTTTTATTTTAAGTCCTCGCTATCTACATGGGCAGGTCCCAGTGATGCCTCAAGGGCTGGTACAAATCCGAGGCAGCCCCAGCAGCGCAGGGCAAAGGGCATTCCCTTGGGTTCATGGGATCCCAGGGACACAACTCGGCCCAGGTGGGAACAGCCCAGCAGCACCCCCGGNCGTTTGTGAAGGGGACAGGAAAAGGGGATAAAAATGTATCAAAAGGGGATAAAAAGAAAGAACAGACAAAACACCATCAGGCATCACCACATGTCAAAGAGAGGATGGAGCTCATGGGGAAGGCCAGCCTGACAAATGGTGGAGCACCAATGCTGAGACACAAAGTCTTGGGGCAACTCCACTTCCCATCCATGAGCAAATTTGCATTTGTAATCTTGAGCTCAACCAACCAAGCTCCAGCCGTCCCCAAAGACTTTTGTACCTGAGCAGAGTCTCGCTGTGGTGTCTAATTCCAGACCGGCCAGGAGACTCTGCCCACGGGGGCTGTGGTTGCTGAATAAAATATCACTGTCCATTAAGGATATATCTCCCATGCCTCTCGGGAGGAGAGAGGAGCATTTCTAGGATCATTTCCAGCCAGAGGTTTGCTCTCCGGTGTCCATACCAGGACAGGACACTGCAGCACCGCTGTCACGCTGCCCTGCCAGCTCTCAGCATGACCTGCCTGGTGTTCACCAGCAGGAACAGGAGAGATGCCATGGCAGGGGCTGCTGGGACACACCAACAGTGCACAGACACAAACAGTGATGATTCCCCGTGGAATGGCCTCCCAGGCTGTGACAGCTGAGGCTTTGAGAGGCTCCCACCTTCAGCAGCCCCTTGAGGCCCAGGCAGCAGCAGGAACAAGGTGTTCCACGGAGCACCATCCCCTCACGAGCTGCTCTGGCAGGAGCTCCCAGCACAAACCTCATCAGCAGAACCTTTAGGGAGTCCCAGCTGGGCCAGGGAAACCCAGAGAGGGGCGACCAACAGAGGCTTTGGCACCCAGGCTGCACCCAGGAGCAGAGGGAAGCTCTGCCTGATGCCTCCGGCACGGGCACGAGCTGCCACCCTCCTCTGCTCCTGCCTGGCACCAAGTAGGTCAGGCTGGGCTGTGTTTGCTGAATAAAGCGTGGGCTGGTCCCGTGTCACAGGACGTGACCCACCTGTGCTCCCCACCTGAGACACTCGGAGCATTTCCAAGGTAGGGCAGCGAGGGATCTTCCTTCCTTCCTTCCTTCCTTCCTTCCTTCCTTCCTTCCTTCCTTCCTTCCTTCCTTCANTTTCCATTGCTCTCTGTCCATTGCTCAGCAGCTGCTTCCCTCTGCTCCCTTCCTTCCTTCCTTCCTTCCTTCCTTCCTTCCTTCCTTCCTTCCTTCCTTCCCTTCCCTTCCCTTCCCTCCCCTCCCTCCCCTCCTCTTACCAACCGCAGCCCATCCTGTCTCAAGAGAGACCCAGGATGCCCCATGCCACTCTGCCAGCATCAGAATTCAGACCCTCAGAGATTCTCAAAATCAGAGATTTTGCGAGGTTTGGGCTTTCACAGAACCTGCTGCCCCGCAGACGAATCGAACCAGGAGGAAATCACATCGTTCCTAGAAATTTGTAACCTCAGCTGGCATGGAGTTTCTCCTTGGCTCCTCTCGACAGCTACACTCACAAATTAACAGGCCACTTGTTCAATTATGTTTTCGTTTCCTATCCAGACCCAGGTTGGGATCTGTGTGTCCCTTTAATAGGTGTGTCACAGCAGTACGCCACAGTTTCCTATTTTCTAGTTAAAAAAAACCAACCCAAAACAAGCCCAAACCCAAATAACAAAACATCTAAAGCCCAGCAGACTTCTTCCTGCCAGCAAGGAAACCTCCTCTCAGGACACTGGAAAGATTTAATTTACTACCAATTGCCCTCTGGTTATTTTACATTTATGGGGTGGGGGCTGAAGAAAGGAAGAAAGCAGGGAGGGTGTAATTAGCTTTGCTTGTAAAATGTTCATCCCAGTTGTAACAGCAACTGGAGCCTATCGGGGGCCTAATAGATTTCAGGGTTTTGTCGGAGCTGAAGGCTCTGTGTAGGGTGGGAGGGGGAAATAAAAAAAAAGAGGAAACAAAAATTAAAAAAAAAAATCAATAAGTGGATCCTACATCTTGCCACAGCCCCATATGGAAGTAATCAAGCACAAGGGTGGCAGCTGGGGCCAATAACAGTCACCTGCAGTTGAGGGACGTGGGGGTTTTCGGATGGGTTTTTAATGCTAATTTCCTGGAGGAACAATGCGGGAGCGGGAGCCGAGGGCGGCTGAATGGGGAGCAGCGGGAACAATGGCTGCACCTGGCGCACGGAGCCGGCACGCGGCCGCAGCGCCCGCACATCTGTTCCGCACAAAGCCGCGCTCCCCGCCAGCGCTCCGCAGCCTGCCGGCCCGCAACAGGTCCGAGCTGCCTGCAGCCTGCTGCTCCTCCTCCTCCTCCTCCCCTCAGAGCCGGCTATCAACATTTTTGGGGTTTCTTGGGGTATCAACGCTTTCGGGATTTCTTGGGGTATCAACGCTTTTGGGGTTTCTTGGGGTGTCAATACTTGTTTGGTGACAGGGATGCTCACACAGAGCCGCTTATCAACGCTTTTGGGGTTTCTTGGCGTATCAACACTTTTGGGATTTCTTGGCATATCAACACTTTTGGGGTTTCTTGGCATATCAATGCTTTTGGGGTTTCTTGGCATATCAACATTTTTGGAGTATATTTGGGTATCAACGCTTTTGGGGTTTCTTGGCGTATCAACGCTTTTGGGATTTCTTGGGCTGTCAATACTTGTTTGGTGACAGGGATGCTCACACAGAGCCGGTTATCAACGCTTTTGGGGTTTCTTGGGGTATCAACGCTGTTGAGTTTTCTTGGGCTGTCAATACTTGTTCGGTGACAGGGATGCTCGCGCAGCATCCCGTTGCCGCGGAAAAGCAAAGAAAGGAAAAGCTGACCCTCGGCTTTGAAGATCTGCAAGTGTTGGGTAAGTTCGTATTTGTCATCTTGAGATCGACCAACCAAGCTCCAGCCGTCCCCAAAGACTTTTGTACCTGAGCAGAGTCTCGCTGCGATGTCGAATTCCCGACCAGCCAGGAGACTCTGCCCACGGGGGCTGTGTTTGCTGAATAAAATATCACTGTCCATATTCATAATGGATATTTTATTCCACGTCTCTCTGGAGGAGAGAGGAGCATTTCTAGGATCATTTCCAGCCAGAGGTTTGCTCTCCTATGTCTGTGCCGTGATGGGACAAGGAAAGGAAAAGCTGAGCCTCAGCTTTGAAGCTCTGCAAATGTTGGTTCTTCTAAATGATCTTCTGGCCACCTGTGACTGTCCTCCTTCAGTGCCCCACGTCCTGCTGCAGCCAGCGGAGCCGGGAATCCCGCGGCCGGCAGCGCTCCGGGGAAATTCAAAGCGCATTATTCCCAACCCTTCAGCTTGGCTTATAAAAATGCCACTGCCCAGCCCAATAAAAGGCGTGATAGTTACACTTTAAAATGCTTTGAAACCTCTGAAATTGCCATTGTCCTGTCGGACATAAGCTGCTGACACAGAAAGCCGTGCTAAGGTCAAGGTCCTGCCTCAGAAAATTGCTTGCAGACCCAGGAACTGAACCCAAGCCTCTCCCGAGCTGCACTTTCACTGTGGGATCAGCGCTCACCATTTCTTCCTGGCTGCTGCTCCCGCTCCAAACAAAGGTTTTTCCAGCCGTTCCCCGAACGCTGCATGAATTAAGGCAGCCTCCATCATAAAAATAAAAGTTGAACAGACTCCCAGGGACCTGCAGTGACGCTGCCCCCAGGGACTGCTCCGGAGTGTCTGTCGGAACACATTTCATACCTAGCTCCCAACGAGCAATCAGATATGGAAAGAGTCACCAGATAAAGGCAGGCGTACAATCCAGCCCAGAGCAAGTATGGATAAGCCAGCTCATAATGGGAAAAAACCCAACAGGCAACGGATCACAACCGTCTCCTGCTCAGATTCAACAATTAACCAGCATTGCCTTAAATCTGCCCAAGTCCTCAAATGACTGTGTCCAGCTCTCCAGCTGCACTATAAACATCACACATCCACGTCAAACAAATCTTGGGTTTTTTGTCCAAACCTTAAAAAAAAACAGATCTGGAAAAAAACCCCCCAAGAGATGGCTCCCCCATCCCATCCCGTAACCGTGGGAGAGCGCTGCCTCCGGCTAAATGCTGCTGGTGGTTATGGCATTTATGGGTCAATTTGGGGACTGGAGGGCTGAAAACTCCGGTCCTGCAGTCAAACCACACAAACCTGTCAAACCGGTGATAACCTCCACAAAACCCACCGTGGGTGAAGCCAGACAAAGCTCTGGAAAGCAGCAATAAAATCATTTGGGAGTCGCGCTCGATGCGACAGGCGGGGCAGCATTAAATGAAAGCTCTCTCTCCTGGGGACACCACCGGTGCTGGGAGACTGAGAAGAAAAAACCAGGGGAAAAAAAACCAAACCCAAGAGCCCGACCCGGGGTTCACGTGAGCAAAGCTCTGGCGGGTTTAAACAAGCCTCTGCAACACCAGCAGATGCAAGCTGCAAAAATAGCAGCATCTTGGAAGTAAGCAGGGGCTGTGGCTCCAGTCCTCGGGCAGAGCAGAGCCTGGCTTGGCAGCACTGCTTTGGCCTTTTCGCTATTAAACGCAGTTTCTGCTCTTTTCCTCGGGGCATTCCCTGTGTAATAGAGTTCTCAGATTAACGATTTATTCTCCTTGCCTTTAGCAATTCTGCTCCTTCCTCAAACCCTCCAAATCCTCCCCTTGGCTTAGCTGCACTTTCCTGCTGGCAGTATTCGCTCCAACTGCCTTTGCTTCCCTCCTTTCTCCTGGTTTCCCACACTGGAGTCTCTGAGTTTTGCATTATTGGTGTGTTTCTCTCAGTGCTGGGTCTGCTGGGGCAGGGCTGCCTGGCTGTGAAGGGCATGAAGTCATTTAGGTAAAGCCTAAAAATCAGATTAAACACCTTTTCCATATTAATAGTGTCATCCAGCAGACAACAGCAGTGGGAAAAAAAGTGCCTTCACTTGGATGTCCTGCAGCATTTCTGTAAAATTATTAGGACTGGCGACAGAGTTCAAGCCACCCTCTTCCCCAAAACACAACCAGCTCTCTCATCTAAGCTCATCCGGCACTCTAAATCCTTTTTAAAAATGAAGGAGGCTGGGGAAAAAAAAAAAAAAAAGAAAGTTTCCTGCAGGGCTTGAGCAAGACTCTCTACCAAATTAGTTGTTTAATGGCCAGGCCGTGCTGCCCTGATGCCGGCAGAACTTCCGTTTGCTTAATCAGGGCTCGACCTGCGAGGAGACCGCAGGAGCAGCTGCTCCAACACCCTGAGCTGCCCTCAGAAATTCGGGAGAGCCGCAGCAGAGGAGCACAGCTCTTTCCTCCTGGATCTCATCACACCCTGTATGGCTTTGCTGGACATTTTTGGGGTTTCAAACTCCTCTGAGACGCTGGAGTGTGCACACCCCTCTCCAGGGACGCACAGGAGGTGTTTGGCGCGTCCCTAGGAGCAGACTGATCATTTATAATATTGGTAAAAGCCTCTACCCAAATGCTTCCGTGCTGCAAAAGGAGAAAAAACCTTAAGGTGGCTCACAGAGTGGCCAAACACAGAGCTGCACCCTGCCAAGGAGCCCAGCCAGCTTTTCCCCCGGGAAATCCTGTCATTTGGCAGGTTTAAAGCCAACCCGGACAAAGCAGCACCAGAGGGAATCATCCTGCACCAGGCAGCCCAGCAAATATCCCTCTGCCTCTTTCCCAGCCCGACAGCGAGCGATGCTCAGCCCACATTTCAGCTCCCCCCAAACTTTGAGTGCTGATTTTGGCACATCTCCTGTGGCTGGGCAGGATTTCTCCCAGCCCAGAAAATGGACTGAGAATCATTTCACAGGAGCTGAGTGGTGCAGGGGGCAGAAAAAGCCGGCAGTACTTGGGGGAGCAGCTGAAACGTGCAACAGAGGGATCTTTACAAGCTACACCGCAGGGTCAGAGGAGCAATTTCAACTGCTGACCCTTCCCGAAAGGCAGGGGAGGGGGGAAAAGGGCAGGTTTCAACTAAATATGCAAGGCTTACAATAGAAAAAGAGAAAATACAGCCTGTCTACAGCCCGGCAGTGAAAATATCCAGGGGAGGTGTGTTCTGGTGTCACGAGATTGATCCGGGAGATTTAGATGCCGGGAGCATCAGTTGCTGCTCAAGGAGCGCAAAGACAAAAAGGGAGCAGCCCCTGCCACAATGCAGAGGAGCCCTGAGAACACGGGGAAAATTGAGGAAATTTGGGAGCCAATGGAAGAAATCCACCTCTGCAGTTTAACCCCCCCCCGCTCCCAGCTTCAATAGCAGCATGCAGAAAGCAGAGTAAGCCCAGGCACGGCAGAAAAACACGTTCTGCTAAAACACACAAAACCCTTCCTTGCTTTGCCGTTTCCCCAGAAAACGCCAAATCCCAGCCCTCTGCTCATGCAGGGGGGGGTGGTGAACAGGAGGGGAAGGAAAAAAAAAAAATAAAAATTCCATAGCAACACAGAACGAGCTGTACCGCAGCTCTCCTCGGAGAGAGTTTAGTGTTTTTTCAGCTGCAGAATCCTCACATGCAGCCGGCTGGGCTATTGAAGTTTTCCCCAGCACTGCAGAGGAGCGAGGCAAGGCTGCGGCCACCGCTCCCAGCCGATCCCGGTACCTGTTCCCGAGCTGGAGGCTCCCCCAGCCCGCCCGCAGAATTCCCGGTGCTGCTCCAGCCTCGGGGCTGAGCATCCCCCGAGCATCCCCCGCGGAACGCCGAGCGCTGCTTAAAAATAACCCCGCGCCTCGCTTACCCTACCCGGCGAGGTTGCGAGGATCCAGCTGCTGTGGAATACACCTCGTTTCTTTGAAATAGAAAGAAAAGCGCTCTTCCTCCTCCTTCTCCTCCTCCTCCTCCTCCGCCCGGCAGATTCGAGCGCAGCCGGAGCCCAGCCTGCCTTCTCCTTTCATTAGCTGGACATGTGTCAGGTCCCGCACATCTGCGATTTCTCACTGCCTGGAGCCGCCTGTCCGATTCCAGGGAAACACAGATGGATCCCAGATGGGAAGGTCCTGCCAAACAGACCAGCTCTCCACCTTGCCAGAATACCCAGCTTAGAGGCACACACACCCTCGGCTCCCTGCCTGCTCCCTGCCTGCGCCGCGCTGCTGCCAGGCTGCTCGCCAGCTGATGTCACCAGGCACACACCTACCAGCGCCTCGCCGCCCGCCTGACATTAACTTGTTAAATACACGGCATTTGTTTATGGCCGGCAGGAAAGGCGGCAGGAGAAGCTCCGCCGCCCTCCCCAAACCAGCCCTGCCTTGCGCAGCGCCCGGCTCGGCAACCGGGATGAGCTGCTGGGCAAACCGGCGGATTAATTTCCCCAAGGTTTTTCCCCCCTCCACCCCACCTCGCACGTAAATCTTCGCTGCAAACTCCATCCCCTTCGCTGCAAACTCCATCCCCTTCGCCGCAAACTCCATCCCCTTCCCCTCCTTCGCTGCAAACTCCATCCCCTCCCCTCCACAAGCCCGAGTTCGCGGCGCTGGAAAAGCCGGCATGTGGCAGCAATTAGAAGCAACAACAAGATAACAAGATACTGATGTTTTTGCGAGGATACCAAACGCGGACTGGAAAATTCAAAGGAAGGAGCAATTGGATGTGGAACATACTACCCGGCTCGAAGAGGAAGTGTTAAAGGAAAATGTAAATCCGAAATGTTTTGCGCCGGGAGTGAACTCCGCCAGAGGTCTCGGAGCGGGGACCCACCGGGCACCACCACATTTGAGCATTTTCCCCTCCCCGTTCATGCACAGATGAGGCGGCTCTGCCACCTACAAACCCCCTGGTAATCCCCACAAGCTGCTCCCCGAGGTGCGGCGTGAACAACAGATATTAACGGGAGGCCCCTGACTAATCCCATCAGCCCGGCAGCCGGGCGCTGGGCAAACACGGATTTACACAGCAGCATTCCTGGCCGAGCCGGAGGGTGTCCCTGGCTGCCGGGAGCACGGCCACCCACCCTTCCCGGCTGCCCAAACCACCCCGATCCACAGCATCCCACCCCAGGTGCCACCAAACCATCCCGGGAGGAGAAGCAGCGTTTGCATTTTGCCTGCAGACTGTGCACAGGCACCTTTCAAGAGCTCAGGAGGGATTCACTGCTTCAGTCCAAACAGCTGAGCAGGTTCAGGTCTTGGATATCCTTTCCAAACCTTTGCAGGCAACATCACCTTTCCCTCCATCCAGCAGGGACCTCAGTACTTTCCCCCTTCAGCAGAACTAAGACCCTGCCGCTGCCCAAGCTGGGCAATGCTGGTTTATCACTCTGCTCCACAGCATCCCAACCCAGCTCCTGCCAAACCACCCCAGGAGCAGAAGCAATTTTGCCTGCAGACCGTGCACAGGCACGTTTTAAGAGCTCAGGAGGGATTCACTGCTTCAGTCTGAACAGCTGAGCAGGTTCAGGTCTTGATATCCTTTCCAAACCTTTGCAGGCAACATCACCCTTCCCTCCAGCTATTCTTTTTGAGCAGCAGGCACCTCAATTCTTTCCCCCTTCAGCACACTAAGAACCTGCCACTGCCCAAGCTGGGGGATGCTGGTTTATCACCCTGCCCCACAGCATCCCACCCCAGCTCCTGCCAAACCACCCCAGGAGGAGAAGCAATTTTGCCTGCAGACCGTGCACAAGTATGGTTTAAGATCTCAACCACTCCAGTCCATACAGTGGAGCAGGTGATATGCTTTCCAAACCTTTCCCTCCATCCAGCTACTCTTTTTGAGCCACAGGGACCTCAATTCTTTCCCAGTTCAGCAGAACTAAGAGCCTGCCACCGCCCTAGCTGGGGGATGCTAATTTTTCACAAGTCCCAAAATCATACACGCCAAATTCTCCACAGTTGGTGCAGGCATGACGGGATAGCTGCTTGTTCACAGGCAGCAAAATGCTGCTTTTTATGAAATTCCCAGTGCTGTGGTGGGCTACTGCGAACTGCCAAGCCATGCCCATAAAACCTCCTGGAGGTGCTGCCCCCGGCATCTCACCAAACCCCTCGCCCCAGCTTCTCTGCTGCTTATTCCTAATTAGTTTAAGGTACCTCTGCTTCCCTTTGGGAGGGGAAAAGGCTGTAAAGGGAGAAAACAGCTTTAAAGGAAGCTTTAAACAGCATTCTGCGAGCAGGCACGGCGTGAGTTCATGAACATGGGGGCCAAGATCTCCTCCTGCAGGGGACAGGCCTCCCAGGATAGGCAGGGGGAATTTGGGCAGGAGACTTTGGGCTGCTGCAGCTTTGCTGGGCAAATATCCCTCTGAGAAGGGCAGCCTGGCTGCAGGCAGAGGGGGCACAGGTTCACAGCAGCTCTCCCTCCTCCAAACCTCACCCAAGAGCAGCAATTCCGCATGCTTCAGTTGGGAAAAAATAAATGGATCACATTCAACGTGAGCACACAAATAGCTGGAGCATCCCGTGAGGTGATGCTCAGGCAGCAGAGCAGGTTGGGAACAGGCAGGTCCAACAGTGCCTCCCTTCTTCCAGCACCCCAGGCCCCGCTGGAGGGGCTGCTGGCATCAATAAAACATCGAAATTCGGAAAGTTCAGCTCACTGGGGCTCCTGACACTTCTGATGGGGGTTGCGCAAAACACCGAAGCTCTCAATATTTCATCAGCTGAGATGGAAAAACCATCTCTGAATTACCCAGACAATGAGGGGAGACACAACCCGAGCAGCTCCACCAGCACCAGAACGAATAAAGTTATTTTCCTATGGACTCGCATCCCACGGTCGGCTCCCCGGCGCCTCACGCTGTGAGGTCCCCAACAGGAGCTGTCCCCGGCCGGCTCGTGGTGACAGCGGTGGCTCTCATGTGGATCCTCTGATGTGGGACAAGACACAAGCTTATGTTGCAGCTCTGTCCCCAGTGGAGACGGTACCAGGCAGACGGATGCAGCATCAGCCACCGCTGCTCCCTGTCCAGCCCTGTCCCAGCATCCCCAAACCAGCCTGGAACTGGACAGAGAACTCCACAGCTGCCTTTGGTCTGGGTGTGACAGGGGGGACGCTATGATGAACTGCAGATGCTCAAGGGATGCAGCCTGGGATCTGTCAGCTCTTTAGACATCAGAGAAGTGCCCTCAGAAGGCACAGGGACATCCTGGGAGGTTTTATCTGAAGCAGGTAACCAGCACAAGGTGTTCCCTCACTTTTTAAATTCATGTTTCAGCTTAAGGATCTGACCAGCCTGTAACGCTTCACTCCACCCAAACAAAAGTTGCCCCCAACTATGACAACTGGGTTCTAACCACCCCTTGTCAACCCCTGGCCAAATAAATCTCTTCAATGTTTTTACAGCCTAAAGCACTTTGAAATGTCAAGAACTCAGGTCGCTGCAAGTATTTTAAGTGTAGTTACAATGACTTTATGAACCTTTATGAAAAGGGACACAACTCTTTGTCACGGTGGCCACAGCCCCGTGTCAACCAAAACCCCATCATCCTCCAGGAAGACATCCCCACTTCTTGCTAGGGGGGCAGGAATGTGCCAGACAGAAAGATGGTGGTTTTGGGCTCTCCAGGTGTAAAATCTCTGGACACCTGGATGCCCTGAGTAGAAGTCGTTGCCAAACCTCCTTTGAAATGCCCATGGATTGTGTCTTATGTGCCTCAGCTCACCCAAACCATGACCTAGCCCTGCGCTCATCCCTGAGCTCACCACTGGCAGAGGCAGGTCCAGCGAGGTATAAAACCACAGAATCCCACTGGTTTGGGTTGGAAAAATCACAGAATCCCACTGGTTTGGGTTGGAAAAATCACAGAATCCCACTGGTTTGGGTTGGAAAAATCACAGAATCCCACTGGTTTGGGTTGAAAAAATCACAGAATCCCACTGGTTTGGGTTGAAAGGGACCTTAAAGCTCATGTCATTCCACCCCCTGCCATGGGCAGGGACACCTCCCACTGTCCCAGGCTGTTCCAATCCCCATCCAGCCTGGGATGGGGAGCCCGTCCACGTCATCTACTGACTCCTCACTGTTCCCAAGAGGCTGGTGATGCCTCAAGGGCTGGTACAAATCCTCGGCAGCCCCAGCAGCGCAGGGCAAAGGGCATTCCCTTGGGTTCATGGGATCCCAGGGACACAACTCGGCCCAGGTGGGAACAGCCCAGCAGCACCCCCGGCTACAACGCGGATCCAATTGGATGGAGCTCAGCAATGAGCAGATCAACCTCAAATCCCCAATCAGGAACTGAACAAATGAGGGAACTGTCCCCCATTCTAATGACCCCCCCAAGGGAGACTCCAGCCCAGCTGAACAAACCTGTTGCAGAGAGGAGGCTCCGGGCAAGGCTGGAGCCTCTGCTTTGGAGACACTCGGGATGTTCCGTCTGCTCCCCTCAGAGAAGCCCCAAGCTGAGCTCAATCTCAGCCCCCAAGGGTTCTCCACATGTAGGGCTGAGGGACAGGGAGTGTTTGTGAAGGGGACAGGGCAAGGGGATAAAAATGGATAAAAAGGGGATGAAAAGACAAAAAACCATCAGGCGTCACTTGTCTGCTCTGAAAGATGCATTAAAGCAGATTGAGTAGCCCAGACACCACCAGCCCAGCAGAAGGAAGCAGAACTGCAGGCAGCACGGGGAGAGCTGTTTCCCCCAGCTCACCACGCCAATCTGCCTCTGCTTTCTTCTCCTGGGAATGTTCCATGGAAAGAACGAGGCAAGCAAAGTCTGAACACTGGGAGCTATTGATACCTGCTGCTCGGTGTGGTTTCTGAGGAAAGTGAGAAAATCTGAAGAATTTTCCCAGTTTCCAGTGGAATTTTTATGCCTATCACAGCCCATTGCCACAGCGAGCACGAGAGACCCGAACTGCTGCTGATTTCCCTGCTACTGCACAGATATTTCACGACGTGCCTCGGCTTTATTTTTTGCCTGCTGTGTTCTTACCTCGGAAAGAAGCTTCAGTTGAATTCAAGGCAACCCTGGGAAGCCTTTGCCATTTCAAGCTGACCACTTTCCACCGCGCAGAAAAAGAAATCCAAATGCACTGAGGCAGCCAAAGCCATTTATCAGGCTAAGTAGAAACCGTAAATTCAGGCTAACTGGAATCTGATGGAAACCAATTGGGATCCTCCTCCTCCTCCAGGCTCAGGTCTGGCAGGAAAGTCAAACATTTTATTGCCTTCTTTATGCCTCACAAGACAGTGGAGCCAAGAAGGGACGGCTCCCTTTGAAGCGATGCTGCTGGGCTCGCAAGGGAGACTCAGTGACTTGAGTTCAAGCTCAACCCCCCCAAACCAGAGATTAAACCTCTCCTGGCAGATTTATCACATTTAACAAACATCCTTTTCCTCAATGCATCCATTGTTTGAATTAGCACACGGCAGATTATGTTAACGAGCTTAATTTGTCACAGAACCATGGAGGAAGGTTTGGGTTGGAAGGGACCTGAAAGATCATCTCATCCCACCCCCTGCCATGGCAGGGACACCTCCCACTGTCCCAGGCTGCTCCAACCCCATCCAGCCTGGCCTTGGGCACTGCCAGGGATCCAGGGGCAGCCACAGCTGCTCTGGGCACCCTGTGCCAGGGCCTCCCCACCCTCCCAGGGAATAATTCCCTCCCAAATCCCATCTAACCTGAGGCAGGAGGAAGCCACACCCTCTCACCACTCATTTTCCTTGTCCCAAGTTCCTCTCCAGCTCTCTTGGAGCCCTGTGAGGCACTAGAAGGGGCTCTGAGGTCTCCCTGGAACTTTCTTTTCCCCAGATCAGAAGAGCTGCAGCGCTCCATGAAATCCAACTCAAATCTCATTCCCTCCTTCAGGAGCGAACATGAGCAGTGTTTGCCTTTTGTGCCATTTCAATCCTGCCCAGAGAGGGGGGAAAAGCATATTAAAAGCTGGCCTTAAATGAGCTAGAAGAATTTTACACTCAGAACATCCACAATTAGCCACTGCCAAAAAAATCCCCAAAGCAAAAGATGCAACAAGGAATTAAACACAACCTGAGGAAGTTACTGAAGCCACTTCTGGCCACCCATGAAGGGAGGGAACACACATCACCCAAGCATATGATGCCTTATTCCTGTGAAGTAAAAAAATGCAGGAACTGATGTCCTGTCCAAAAATATCCCCTCCAAAACAACAAAACCAATTCCTAAATCTAACACCCTTGCTCTGATTAGAAATCCAAGCTTCTGTAGCTGTCACGGGTATTTAAACCAAACACAGAAATATGGAAAAAATGAGTAATCCTATTTGGAGAGAGTAAAATCCAGCCTGCAGAGGATTAATTCTAGTCCAACAGCTCTGCAGCTTGACAGTGTTTTCCAGATCAATAGCAGCGCTGTTTGATTACAGAGATTTGTTCAGATTCACACAACAACTCCCCTCCAATTGTCATTTCGGTGATGCCCAACTTTAACTGCCCAGCACCGCAAGCAGGAGCACTCCTGGCACTGGAAGCTGTGCGGGTTCAGCTCCCAGCCACCTCTCCACTGCTTCAAAAAACCCAGTTACCTGTCTGCATCTGACACTTCTGCCCCACTCCTTGCAGGACCATCCTCTTCAGCACCTGCTCATGGTGCAGACAAGCTCTGGAAGCCAAAATCCTCCTTTTTTCAGGTGAGATGGTGGCCCCTCCAGCAGGGTCACATATCCCAGTTTGCTTCCAGCACCTCCCTCCACTGGTGCCGATGCCTCAGGGGCTGGTACAAACCCGAGGCAGCCCCAGCAGCGCAGGGCAAAGGGCATTCCCTTGGGTTCATGGGATCCCAGGGACACAACTCGGCCCAGGTGGGAACAGCCCAGCAGCACCCCCGGCTACAACGCGGATCCAATTGGATGGAGCTCAGCAATGATCGACCTCAAATCCCCAATGAGGAACTGAACAAATGAGGGAACTGTCCCCCATTCTAATGACCCCCCAAGGGAGACTCCAGCCCAGCTGAACAAACCTGTTGCAGAGAGGAGGCTCCGGGCAAGGCTGGAGCCTCTGCTTTGGAGACACTCGGGATGTTCCGTCTGCTCCCCTCAGAGAAGCCCCAAGCTGAGCTCAATCTCAGCCCCCAAGGGTTCTCCACATGTAGGGCTGAGGGACAGGGAGTGTTTGTGAAGGGGACAGGGAAAGGGACAGGGGATAAAAATGGATAAAAAGGGGATAAAAAGAAAAGACAAAAACCATCAGGCATCAGTGCCTTCCCTGCCACGAGCTCTGGCTCTTCTCCCGAGAATGGCTTTTCCTTCTTTATTTCAGGCTCTTTTAGCAGAAACCTTTTTCCCAATTTCATCCTGAGCTCCCCTCTGCTCCAGCCCCTGGGACTGCACATCTGTGAGGGCTGCTGGCGCTCTGCTCCTCTCCCAGCGCTTTGGAGGAGGAAAGTGGTACCTCCCCAGCACACAGCCACCTAAGGAAGGTTCTTTTCTCATTAATTATGTTGTCACTAACCTGGTAACCGTGATTAAAAATATCCCAGCTCCTCACCGAAACCACAGACTCCCTTTAAAAAGAAAAAAAAAAAAATCCCAAGCTGTTTTGTTCATTACACCCAGCAAAAGCACCAGCTCAGGATTTTAAGGAAGGCTTCCCAGTTTGCTGGCTTTGCAAGTTTAGCTCCCTTCCTCCCAGCCTCAACCAATCACAAAAAACACATCTCAGGGGTGGTTTTCTCTAGTTTCCCCTACATTTATTTTCTTGACCCGTTTTTCTTCGCCGGCTCCCTTCTCCTGCTTTCCGCTGACCCTTTGGACCTGACAAACCCCAGCTTTGGGGGAAGAGAAAGAAGAAAGAGCCCAGCGCAGCCCTTCGCGCCTGGCCCAGCATTCCAGCGCCGCGCTGGCGGCTCCACCAAGTCTGATTTGGGAGCACTGCTGGGAGCTATTAGTTTACGAAAGGCCCAGCACGCCCACCCAGGCACAGGCGAGGGCCAGAGGCTCCCCTTTCACCGCTGCCATGTGCCTCCCGTCCCGCCCGGGGAGCCTCTGGCCAGCGCGGGGCACGGAGCCAAGGGGCAGCCGGAGCGGGCGGCGGGCGAGGAGAGCGCAGAGGTCACCGGGGAGGGCTGGATATCGTCCACAGCCCCTGCTGCTGCCGCAGGACGAGCGATTAATTAATGGGATGCTCATTAGGAGAGTTCAGCCTCCGTCCAGAGTCTCCTTTTATCCTGCCTCTTGCTCTTTGTTGCCGTGTCCTGCAATCCTGCAACCAGTTCTTCCTTCTCGTGTCCTTTTTCCGTTTCCTCTACTGTTCTTCCTTTTCCCCCCCTTTCCCCATTTTCTCTACCGTTCTTCCTTCCCCTGTCCTTTTTTTTCTCTACCGTTCTTCCTTTTCGTGTCCTTTTTCCGTTTTCTCTACCGTTCTTCCTTTTTGTGTCCTTTTCCCATTTCCCTACCGTTCTTCCTTCTCGTGTCCTTTTTCCGTTTCCTCTACTGTTCTTCCTTTTTGTGTCCTTTCCCCATTTTCTCTACCGTTCTTCCTTTTCGTGTCCTTTTTTTTCTCTACCGTTCTTCCTTTTCGTGTCCTTTTTTCATTTCCCCTACCATTCTTCCTTTTCGTGTCCTTTTCCCATTTCCCCTACCATTCTTCCTTTTCGTGTCCTTTTCCCATTTCCCCTACCGTTCTTCCTTTTCGTGNCCCATTTCCCTACCGTTCTTCCTTCTCGTGTCCTTTTTCCGTTTTCTCTACCGTTCTTCCTTTTCGTGTCCTTTTTTCATTTCCCCTACCATTCTTCCTTTTCGTGTCCTTTTCCCATTTCCCCTACCATTCTTCCTTTTCGTGTCCTTTTCCCATTTCCCCTACCGTTCTTCCTTTTCGTGTCCTTTTTCCGTTTCCCCTACTGTTCTTCCTTTTTGTGTCCTTTTTTCATTTCCTCTACCGTTCTTCCTTTTCGTGTCCTTTTTCCGTTTCCACTGCCGTGCTTTGAATCTCTTTTTTAATTTGGTTTTTTGTCTTGTTTTTGCTTCCCTTCTCCACTCTCTGCTTCCACCACACCCCAGCTCCTCACCTCCCTCCACCCCTTCCCCGAGAGCACAGAGAATCCCCAACATGATCCTGAAAACCATCGCTGTCATCCCAACCACTGGAAGCCCACGGAATCTGCTAAGCAAGCTCAGCCGCCTGCCCAGGTGTCTCCCACCCACCCAGAATTAAAGAATCATCAACCTCCCAAAAATGTGTGGCACGGGGAACTCCATAGCCTGGCCTTCCAATAGGTTGCAGATTTTGGCCATCCCAAAATGCCCGGTGTGGATGTAGGACAGAGTTAATCCCCCAAAACTGAAGATCAGCTCAGTGGTGGGAGAGGCAGGGAGAAAGAAAAAGGGAAAACGAGCACTGAAGCCTCGTTTTGGAGCCATCAGGGTTTTGACATTCTCCAACTGGCTCCTATTAGCGTTGCATCTGTGTTTGGGTGCCTGAAGGGGAAAAAAAATAAAAGGAAATTCTCATTTCCAGAGGTCCAGAGCAATCAGCAGGTTCCCTGAGCTTCCACCGCCTCTGGATGCAGCTCAAGGAGGACCAGGCACGGCGAACAAGGACCTAAAATTTTATTACCTTCCCCTCCTGCCGGAAGCGGGGCCTATTTGCAGATTTACAGCTCGTGTCAACAGGAAGTTCGTGTTTACAAGTTTCCTGGAAAAAAATCCAGCATTCCTGCCCTCCTCCATCGCCCGGTGGGAATGCTGCCTCATGGGGGACTGCTCAGATGGGCACGGGAGACAGGAACGAGTTTTAGCCGTGTAAAACATCCAGACAAGCAGATAAAGCTACGAAAAAAATAAATCTGAGGGCCAGAAGGAGAACAGTAATTCAGCAGTTTGGTGGAAAATGCACAGCAAGACAGCGCAGCCGTGTCTGGAAAAACGCTTTTGTAGCATCTGGGATTCACACTTCAAAGCAGCAGAGGAATTTTAAGAGGATGCAAAGCTATATTCGGGCGAACAGGAATTTTTTTCTCCTCTGGCCCAAACTCTCTCGTCATTCCCATTACGCTGTTCCTCCAGGAGTCACAGCCAAGCTCAGCTGGTCACACTGGGCTGGGCCCTCCTCTCCCAAAAATGGGAGTCTGGTGGTGCTGCTCGATCCACCAGGATCCTTCCATCCCTAAATCAAACTCAGGACACCATTTATTGCCTCCACAAACAAGAACCTGGGCCTAAACTGCCGTATCTTGTATTTAAAATCTTCCCCTTCATAGAGTTATTAAAAAAAACCCCCTGAAACCAAACAAAACCCCCTCCAATATTTGTCCCAAAATGACACAAAACAAGAGGACACGAGGACAGCCAGAGGTCAGGCGGCCAGAGCTCTACCAGGATGCCAGAGACTCAAATCAGTAAATATTTATTTAGGCCAGGCTGTACAGTTTAGCAAAGGCAGCCGTGGAGTGCTTAGGGTGGTATCTGATCTCTGAGAACACGCTGGTCCCGAGGAAAGTGTCTGTCTGGACAGATGGACACCTTCCAACAGGAGAACGATCCGAACTCATCGACAAAACACAACAGGCACAGAAAACCAAGCCTCACACCCCACAGCCACCTTCCCCCTGGTGAAAGAGCTGGAGAAAACAAAAAGCAGAGCACACGACCCTCCCAGCCTCACAAAGCTCCAGGATTTAACAGGAGAAGTGTGAAACAACCGAGCTGGAGAGGAAACTCAGAACTGGTGCAGCCATGGGGTCCTTCCCACACCACCACAGCTGACCCCAGCACGGATTTAGGGTGACCCCCCTCACCCAGAGCTGCACATCCCCACTCATTCCCTGGGTGTTTGAGCTCTTTCCACATCAACCAGCAGCACTGAGAACAAAATTCCCAGTAAATCAGAGAGATGGGGAGGAGAGAATAACGCAGAAGTCCACAAAACTTATTTTTCCATCCTAAATCCTTAGCTGGAAACCATCCCTGAGGAGCTGCCTGCCCTGGATCCAAGCACTTCACATCCAGGTGTGACCATCCCTGGGCAAGGGGAGGGGAGTTCAAAGGGGAGATTTTGCAAGAGGCCGGAAAGAGCATCACATCAAAGCAGTCAGGTGTACCCCACACACCGGGCACACACGTTCAGACAACTTCCCGAGCCAGAAAAACCCAAACACCTGCGTGGTGAAGTTAATTAACGTGCACAGAGAGGAAAAAAGCAAGAGAACAAAAATTACCTTCGATCCAAATCTCAGATTTACTAAACTTGAAACTTTGAAAGTCATCGAAATCTTCATTTTCTACAACATGAGTTACATAAAAAAAAAAAAAATCTCAGGGGGAAAAATAAGGAGACACCTTAACTTAAAAAACAATGATAAAAAGCTGGAGTAGGAGGCAAAAAGGAGAGATTCATCAGGAAAGGGGTTCTGAGCTGATGGCAGAGGCAGTTAAACAGCAGCAATGTGGAAAGAGCTGATTCGATCTGTCTGTTACTGCTGAGGGAAAAACCCAACAAACCCAAAGCAGCTCCAACACCCATTTACTTCCTCCTCATTTCATCCATCCTCCCCAGGGCTGGGGCCAGGGTGAGGCTGGGCTGATCACCCCGACCCTGCTCTGGGCTGTGCTGTGCCCAGGTGAGCCAGCACCTCCCGGGGCTGCTCTCGGCCTCTCCAGCTGTGTTTCCCAAACGCCTCCACCTGGTCCTGCAGATGCAGCAGCTGCAGCTGAAGGCAAACACCTGGCGAGCCCCAGCCCTGCCCTGCTGCGGGGGAGAGCAGAGTTACAGCAGCTCCTGCCCTGTTTGAGACATATCAGGGCTGTAAGTGCTGTTTGTGGTTAATAATCTGCCTCCTCCGAGCCCAGGGAACCTGAAAAAGCTCAGCTGGGCAGCTTTGCATTGACCAGCCAGAAAAACCACCGGAGATGTGGAAAGGGAGTGCCAGTCAGCTCAGGTCCTGCTCAGAGCAGACCAACACTGGATATTTCAATAATTTTACCATTACAACCAGTTCAAAGCAGCTTTGCATTGACCAGCCACCAAAAACCTCCTGGAGATGTGGAAAGGGAGCACCAGATCCAGCACAGGTCCTGCTCTGATCAGAGTTACAGCAGCTCCTGCCCTGTTTGAGGCTCTATCAGGGCTGTAAATGCAGTTTGTGGTTAATAATCTGCCTCCGCCGAGCCCAGGGAACCTGAAAAAGCTGAGCTGGGCAGCTTTGCATTGACCAGCCAGAAAAACCTCCCGGAGATGTGGAAAGGGAGCGCCAGGTCCAGCTCAGGTCCTGCTCAGAGCAGACCAACACTGGATATTTCAATAATTTTACCTTTACAACCAGTTCCATTTCTCACACATGAGCCTTGGGCTGCCCCAGCCCACCCAGCACAAGAGCTGCAGATGTGCCCAGACCCCCTGAGTGGCTCCAGGCTGGCAGGAGGCTCCCTGGGGACCGAGCAAGGAAAACCCTTGTGCTGCTGATGTCTGACCCGGAGAGCACTTGGAAATTCGCTTCTCCAGAAGAACATCTGACAAATGCTCATCCTCCAGGGAATGTCAGCGGGAGCAGAGCAAGAGAAGCACTAAGGATGTTCTCTGAGGGGTTTTTACAGCAGTCATGTCAAGCAACACCTCTCTTCAAGTCACTGCTGCAGCCTGAGCAGGCTTTTAGTCCAGCAGCTCATTCTTCTTGGAGACTCCTTAGAACAGAGCAGCAGTGTCATCCATCTGCCTGGTTAGCAGTGCTGCTTCAGCGTTTCTTTGCACCATTTTCCTGCAAGTTCTTGGTCAGCGATGGCAATATTTATATTTATTTTTATTTTTTAATATTTATATTTAAGAACACAAGAGTATATAACTATAAGACGACAAACTGGAGAGGCAGACAGTGCACTAAAAAAAACAACTCCAAACCTACTTCCCCATAGGCTCCAAATGTCCTGACACCACAGCATCAGCAAACGAAGCTGTTTGTTACTCAGCAGTAATTTTCAAGTGGCTTGAGCTGAATTCAGTACTGTAGTCACACAGGGAAAAAAAAATTCCATGAGAGATGCTCAAGGCCAGGTTGGAATGGGCTCTCGGCAACCAGGGATAGGGGAAGGTGTCCCTGCCCACAGCAGGGGTTTGCACAGGATGATCTTTAAGGTCCCTTCCAACCCAAACCATTCTCGGAGTCTGTGTAATACAATTTTGGGGAAAAAAGGGACATAATTTAAGGGTTAAGTTAAATCTTGTGGGGCCAAACTGACAGGAATCAGTTCCAGAAAGCCTTGAGGGCCAACTTGTAATGAGTGTAGAAGATCCTTGTGCAAATTAAAGGTTTCCCTGCCTGTTTGTGATGCCTTAAGATTCAGCTTTTCTATTTTTCAGACCCTGCCCTGCGTCAGTGTGGAACTCTCACACTCCCCACGGGCTGGGAGCTCCTGTTCTCCCATCCTGCTCAGACACAACAAATCCTCTCCAGGCTGCACTCAAGGACACCTCGTTGGCCCAGGCCCCCAAAGATGGAAACGGAGCCTCTAAAAGGGGGGACAGACTTGGGCTCAATTCCATCATCCCCTGCAATTGGAATTGGAGAATGAACCCTGATCTGGGAATGGATCCAAACTGATCCAAGTGGAGCAAACTGGTGCCCCGGGCTCCATCTTGGGTGTGGCCTCTCCCGGAGAGGCTCTGAGTGCCCGAGGTGTCCCTGTTGAAGGCCCTGCAATAAATCCCCATTTTATTCTCTCAATCCTGTCTGGCCTCTGCTCTAGGGAGCCTCTGCTCAGGCATCAGTTGTTCCAGCATATGGAGAAGCTGCAGACTCATTCCCCACAGCTCGCACCACGGAGGCTGTGAAATGCCAGGACGAGTCTCAGGACGGGGATGTCTGGATGGCACGGGGAGCTGCAGCCTGCTGCGATTCTCCCAGGTGTGCTGGAGTCCAGTCCAATCGAGCTGACATTTGTAAAAACCCCTCTTGGGCCCCGTTTCCCAACACCTGCACCCCTGTGTTCCCTGTGTCTCCTGCTCCTCAGCGCATCTCTGCAGGAGGAGCAGTTCAGTGAAAATGGACAGTGCCCGACTCCCTCACCCATGCAGGACAGCGCATCCCAGTAGGATAATCCTGCTTTAATGAGAAAACTATAGGACCTTGGATAAAGCATTTATATCTTATAAAAGCCCTGCTACAAAATTCCTCAGTCTCTGGGACTGGGTGACCAATATCCAAAATTAATTTTGCAGGTGGCTGCCTCGTGGCAGGGAGAGTAAAGGCACCATAAAATCTCAAACAGTGCTGGAGGTGAATTTTCCGTTCCTCTGGACATGTGTGCCCCTCTACCGACAAAATGCCTCATCCTCTGCTTGCCACAGGAGCCAGAGGCCACCACCACCTCCAGCTCCTTTTCTCCAACCCACAGCACCATTCCCAAAATGGGAATGGCCATGAAATATCCCACAACTACAGCTCTGCCCCAAGCCTGTGGCTCCAAAGGTCCAGAGAATTCCTCCAGCCCAGCAAAGAGCTGGGGGATGGCAGGAACTGCGTCAGAGCCAAGCTGGGCTCCACTGCAGCTGCTGAGCTCCAAGATAAACTTTCCAGCCTCTGCCAAACTGAGAATCTGTGTCAGGTTTTGCACGACCAAAAAAAAAAAAATATTTGAAAACAATTCCTCATTACAACTGAGGTGTAGAAATCCACAGACGCTTCTTTGCGACCTCACAAGACCTCGCTCCGGCAGAGGAGAAGAACCCAAGGAATTGACATTTCACCACTTTCTTTTCCCCTCAAGTACAAACACACAAGTGCTGAGGAAAAGCAGTGATGCTCTGACCTGACACGACCAGTTGTGCGGAGGGATAATTCCTGCGCTGTATCAGTGACTGGAATTACCAGGGCTTTGCCAACAGCTTAATGAGATGGAAACTCACGCTCCCCCTGCCAGAGTTTGTTTGTCGGGCTATAAACTATTTAGATGCCCTGAATATTTTGTTCCTGTGTTATAAAACAGGTGTGAAGAGGTGCATCTCCATTCAGGGAGCTGCTGCTCGGCCTTTTGGATGGATTTCAATTCCTGGTGTGCTGCACATACCCAGGGAGGTCTGGGCACCAAAAGGGGCTCTCAGGGCCTGGTGGGGATTGGGTCACACCTGCCCAGAGTCCTGAACCAGCTCTGTGTGGTCCTGCCAGGTTCTCCAGGGCTTCCTGGGCCACCTCAGAGCAGCAGGGGCAGCAGCAGGACAGGAAAAATGCAGTGCTGGTTGAAAATGAGGCAATCCTCACACGGGCACAAGGGAAAAATGGAGATTCTGTGCCAACCAAACAATCTTCTTTGGTACCTGTGAGCCTGAAGGCAAAAATTCCTGCACGGATGAGATCCCGTTCCTTACACCACCAGGACAGTCCTCAGCACTGATGGAGAATCAAAAAATGTTCAGCAGCAGTGACTCAGTCCACAAGTGGGGTTTTTTTCTGAGCGTATTTTACCAGAAAAATATAATGAATTTCGTCCCATTAATTTTACCTCAAACTTAGCTTTCTTAATTAGAGGTACAGGGCTCGAGGGGAACTGCCATAATTATTAAATGGGAAATAAAACTTGAGCACAGGAGCTGCAGTGACTGAAAACTTAAATTAAACTGCTGGAGGACAAATCAAGAGTATCTGAAAATCACCTGCTCAACAGTTTGTGTGCTCTGATAGTTATTTACCCATTCACAAGCACAAAAGAGGTTTTATTTTCCCTCTTGCTAAAATCAGTACTAGACAGGAAAAAAGAAAAGGGTTTTTCCAAAAATAAAAGAAGAAAACAGAGAAGTGCCTGGGAACATTTCTGGAATATTACAGTGCAAAACCAAGGCTCTCCCTCAGAAGATTCCATCAAATTAACTGGGAGGAAAGAGGGAAAACCAAGCTTTCATGAAAAAAAGTCATCCCCTGGGGGGAAAAAGGGCACCAGCAGTGTTCTCTGGAATGTGGAAACTCAGGTGGGCCGAGGGCAGGAATCTGAATTTCGGTGTTTTGCAGCAGAGGGGTAAATAAACACCAGTGAATGGATGCAGGTGACCCACCCCCAATTCCTGTGAGCTGATCTGCAGTCCCTGATATGGGAGTCTTATCAAGGAGACCAGAGCTGGGTTTGGAGAGGGAATTCTCTCTGGAAGCACATTCCTGAGGACAACACGTTTCCCACAGCCCAGCGCGTCTCGTCACTCACCACGGACGGTGATCCATCAGCAGCTGGAGTGTGAAGAGGGAAGCAAACAGCAGAAAGGAAGCAAAAGTGCTCGAAAGAATTCCTGGCTGGAATTTGCTGCCTTCACTCTTCCCATGCACACGGGCTGCGAGCTGCAGAACGACACATTCACACCGGGAACGCGAAATGGGTACAAGGCTCCCATCCAACTCGGTTTTAATGGCAGGGAAGATAGATCTGCTCTCCGAGAAAAATCCCAATTGTTGATTTCTATTTTGTCTGGCGGTGGAGCACAGTATTCCTCCTTCCTTCCTGCCAAAAGCGGTGGAAGTACGATGTGCTTTAAAGTAATTACAGCAGCTCATCCCAGAAGTGGCTGCATTTCAAACGAGGCAGGAGATGCACAGGCGGGGAGCGGCTGCTCCCGGCTGAATGTTGAACCTGCCTTCAGACCTGGGGATGGAAAAGTTCTCTCCAAAAAGTTCTCTCCAAAACAAATCACCACCTTTGCTTCTGATTCAGCCCCTTCTGGGCTGCCCAACTCCGCTGCACCTCCCTGAATGGCTGGAAAACCCACAGCAGCACGCCCAAGGTGGCACCCAAGGGCAGGACACGCCTTCTTACAAAAACTTGGCTTGATCCAGGTTTTTTTTGAGCTGCCACCTCTCTGACTCCTCAGCAAAAGTGGCAAACGTTTGGCTGTGCCAGCCCTGTACCCCTCTAAACACCGCAGCGTGCCTGGAAGTGCGCAGCGTGTTCATTATTGGTGGAACAGCCATAATTATCCAAATAAAACTGTTGCTATACCGGGCCTTTGATCATAAATAGAACTTAATGGATTTTATTACATCCCAGGAAGCAGGAGCTACAGAAGGAAAAGCATTGCTAAATATGCTTTGCTACTACCTATCAATTTCTCCTAAACACCCAGCACGTGAGAAATACCCAAAGAAACACCCTGCTCCCACTGCACAACCATTGCAAGTTCCCCTCGGAGCTCTTCCCCTTCAGCCAGGCTCGCGGGGGACGTTTCAGCAGCTGAAAATTAAAGGGTCACAATATTGAGCCTTCAGGTATCAAGTTCACAATGGAAATAGCAGCTGACACAGAAAGGGCTCCGCTGAGCGCGGTGGTGATAATTCTGTTGCCTCGGAGCTGGGAGCGGCTCCCCGACACAAAGTTTGTTATTTAACTCAGCGAGGAACGGAAGAAAATGCCCCAGCCATGGATTTATTCCTTACGCAGCCTCTTTCAAACATGAGAGATGTGCTAGCAGCGAGTCTTTAACTCTGGCTGCGGTATCCTCTTAAATCCAAATAATTCCCCGTCAGGTGCTGGGGAAGGCAGTGATGGCCTCGGTGAGGGCTGCTTGTCCTGCAAACTTTTCTGCTGGAGCCCAGAGAATTTCACGGGAGCCCAACGCCACCAGATGCCGCAGGAATCTCCACTTTTCCAGGAGAAAGTGACAACAAATCCAGGATGTCCGACAGTCACCGGTCCCAGTGGCCTCGTGGAAAAGGGCAGGAACAAGGAGGGATCAGTGGGGCAGCCAGCAATGCCGGCTTCCTCTTTGCCCCCACTCACACAATGCAGGAAAAGCCACCCTGCCACCCCCGGGGACTCCCCACCTGGCCCCGCTCGGCGGTGACAGCCCAGGCCTGCTGCTCTCTCCCAAACAGATGCATTTATTCTCCCGAGAGCCTCCCACGCCTTATCGAGCTGGCAGTTTCCGAACGCCGAGCGCCAAGTCCGGCTAAAACCACTTTAAGCTCTTTCAGGCACCAATTCCTGAAAGCGTTTTGGCAGGGGAGCGAGGGGAGGAGGGACGGGAGCCCCACGGAGGGGTCCCCCCGCGCTGGGACGGGCACGCAAAGCAACCCTTGCACCCCGCTCCGGAGATGCCGTAAACAGGACCTGGCACGGGAATGGATGTACAGTTTACAGAGATGCCTCGCTTCGAGCAAATTTGCCTCTCAACACATGGCCAAACTCTCACGCAATAAATTAACTGTTTGGCAGCCACCGAACTAGCGCTGGAGCCAAACCAATTAGGGTTTAATGTGATCCCAATTTCCTATTTCTGAGATGGGGGTCGGGGAGGCAGGGGGAGAAGGGGGAAGAGGAGGGAGGGAGAGTAAAGTAAATCCCCCTCCTGGTTTATAAATCCTTGCCAATCATCCCAGATAAACCTGTCACCCACGGCTCCAAATCCGCGCTTGCACTCGCGTGCTCCGAGGGACGCGGTGGGAAAAGGCGCGTCGGATGCAGCCAGCCTGACTCCCGACATGTGTTTCCCATACTTGGGAAATTCAATCATTTAAAAAATATTTACCAAGCTTTGTCTTTAATTAGAAAAACATGACGACGGATAAGGGGAGTTATTGTTACTAAGCTAGAAATGTCAGGGATCCTCGCGATGTCAGGAGATAAACCCCACCAGTGACTCGCGGATGCGCTGCCAGGGCCGCAAATGTTTTGAGGGATTTTTTTTTCATCTCCCCTCAAAGTTCAGCCCTTTCCAGTCATAATTCATCGGTGGCTTCTTGGCCCTCACCAGAGCTAATCAGGGAGGAGGAGGAGGAGGAGATGGAGGGAAGGCTCCACAGCAGATCTGCCAGACGGGTGTTTCAATGCAAACGAGCTCGCACAACGGGGGGAGGAACAGGGGAGCATTTGACTTCTTTGTGTTTTAACATCCTGACTCTGGTACCTCCCCTGCACAAGTAATTACCTGCCCTCAACTGAGATAAGCAAATTAATCTCATCCCTGCACCTGGAAACGCTGCCGCAGGCTGAGCTGTCCCTGTCCTTTAAAAAAAAAAAAGTTAAATTAAGTTTCTGCTTAGCCAAGACCCAGGGAAACGCTCGCTCTCGGGAACCCAGCCACAAAATATTGCAGCCCACAACGCTCACCTAAGGAAAGGAAGCTGCTCCAAGCAGATAACCAAGAGAGTTCTGCCTGCCCAGGAGCAGGGTGACCCTACAGCTGTACCCCACACCACAGCCCCTGTCCCAGCCCTGTTTGATCCAACACCTCCAGCTGGATCTGCAGAGGCTGCACAGGCAGGGTGCACAACTTAGAGGTATAAAGCAAATATTTGTTGGCCAACAAACAAAAGACAGCCGGGCTGTAACGAGCTGTCAGGCCCGTTTGTGTGCTCACCACTCCTGGTAAGGTGACTGAAGAGTCTTTAGGGTCAGGGAGGGAACCTGGATTGGCTCCTCAGACTGCCAGGCTGTCATGTGCCAAAAATAAATATATATAATATAAATATAATAATATATGATATAAATATAAATAATAAAAACAAGAGGCAGCCCCAGCAGCGCAGGGCAAAGGGCATTCCCTTGGGTTCATGGGATCCCAGGGACACAACTCGGCCCAGGTGGGAACAGCCGAGCAGCNGCTCCCCTCAGAGAAGCCCCAAGATGAGCTCAATCTCAGCCTCCAAGGGTTCTCCACATGTCGGGCTGAGGGACAGGGAGTGTTTGTGAAGGGGACAGGGACAGGGAAAGGGGATAAAAATGGATAAAAAGGAAAGACAAAAACCATCAGGCATCACCACCAGCCCAGTCCCACCAGTGCCAGTGCTCGACCCAACCATCCCTGGGCAGTCCCTGGCCAGACCAGCCCACTCCCACCCCCCCAAACACCTACAGCCCCCCTGCTTTATCCCCTTTAGGGCTTTATCCCTTCCCCTCCTCCTCCTCCTCCTCCTCTTCCCTCCTGGCAGACGAGGCGGGATCAAACACTCTCACAGGCCAGGTGGGAGCTGGCAGGTGATGTATTTGGAGGAACTTCCTGCTCCAGCAGCCAGGTGCACTGCTGGGAAGTGAAAGCCAACTCCCAAGGGATCACGAGGATTAAAAAGCGCGGATAAGCTGGGAGGAGCTGGTGTTGGTGCAAACAAACTGGTGTGTCTGCCGAGTCCAATCTTACAGCTGTAAGTCTGCAAGCATTCATTATTTGATTATTTCATATCCACAGGCAAAAAGAAGGCTAATCCTGCATTTTCCATTCAAAGCCATACCTGTAATGAGAGAATTCCGTAATATTTTTGAAATCTTTTTTAGTGAGTGTCACCTGTGGCCCCAAAGCCACGCCAAGAGCGTGCCATGCACCCTGTGAAAATACCCTTGCAACCCAAGGCTGAGGGCTACCAGCAATGAGTATCTTAAATATCAACAGAAATCTTCTATACTGGAGAAAATCCCTGCCTGAACAGCCTGATCCTTTAAATTATCCCAAGTGTGCAAAGCACGTTATTGAGAAAAAACACGTGCAGAATTTAACCTCAATGTCCAAGTGCTGGAAAAGTTGCTACCTATAGGAGTTAGTGCTGCTCTCGCATGAAAAAGGACATTTTAATTGGCTTCTAAGGTCAGGGTTGATTAACCTGGAGGGCACAAATGGAGCCAAAATGATGTTCAGGACACCTCTGTGGTGAATCCAACAAGGGTGTGCACACACTCCGGCTGTGGCACAAAGAGATGGGAAGGTGCTTCCCGTAAGTTTTGGAATACACGAAATTTCCTCGTGTAGCAACATGATTCACAGGCCTACAGAATCCAGAATATTCTCCAAGAAAGTATTAATGGTTCAAGTGAGATATTAACCGCTCCAGAAAGCTCCTTGTAAGGTCTCTTATGTTATTTGAAGCCACCTAAACTGAAAAAGATGTAGAAGGAAAAGCCTAATAATCCAAAACTCAGCCTGAATTAGGAAGTCTGATGAATTTTTATAAAAGCAAACAGGGAACAATCTACCCCTGCCACACTCACCGTGTTAAACTGTTGGCAAATAAGAAAATGACAACATTTTTAAATATGGAGCAAAATGAGTCTTACAATTGTTTATATATATGACAGGTAAAATAATGAATAAATATTAACCTACTAAATTATCAATAATCTTAATTTACACTCTCTTATTTTGATACCATTTGACACTTATTAGGAGATGATGGTAGAAAATAAAAACTCTTAAAACCTGAACTGAAGCGCCTCCAAAGTACTCTGTCTAATAAAGCAGAGAAAGTTCTAACACTGGAAAAACAAAACCTGGAGTTCAAGAAAGCCACAGGAGGAGTTTTAAGCCCGGGACACTGGCTGGACAAACGCCCTCAGGAAGGTGATTTTCTGGAAGAGTGTCTGCCTGGGTCAAACCCTTCCCCTGAGACTTTTTCCATCAGAGAGGGAGAGATGGATTCACTCCTCACCTTTTTGAGTTTCACAGCCACCTCCTCCTGCTGCTGAAGGGGAAGAGTTCACCTCTGGTTCTTGCCAGTGAGAGGGAAACCTGAGCAGTTCCCCCCCTCTCCGGTGGCTCAGGGAGCCTCTCGAGGCGCCTGTGACTCCTTGGCAGCTCACGCCGATGGAAAGCACTCAGCTCAGTGTTCCACTCCAGTCCTGCTTCCAGCAGAGTCAGCTCCAGGAGCTCTGCCCCAAGCACGAGCACTTTTCTATCCTTAAATCAAAAAACTCCTTTCCTTCTCTCCGACTGCTTTAAAATGTCAATTTATTTCACTCTTCTGAACACTGGCACAAAGGAACACCTTAGTCCCCAGAACTTACAGTGTGTGAGAACCAAAACTGAGTCCCTGAATGATCCATTTTAATTTCTGCCCATTGGAAATACCCATGTAAGAAGAGCACACTCATGAGAGGCAGGATGTGCCTTAAATGAACATGGAACATCCCAAAGTTTCAGAGCAGTCCCACATTTCTGCTTTCTTTTCCCATCATCAGCTTCACACCGAGCACTGATCCACTTCTCTGTGACACACACCCAAAAAACCCAAACAACCTCCTGGCATTGCCAGGATCTGTGTAACACAGAAGAAATCACTGGGGGGAAAACCAAAGCAATGCAGATAATTAGATTTATAAAAATTGTGAGCCTACAGCTGATTATTAATTTCTTGAGAGCAAAGATAAAGCCCAATAGTGTTCTCGGGCTGACACTGGGCCCAAGAATTAAGGGATGTCTCGTGCAAGCGTCACTGTGCAAGAGCTGCCACAGACAGGTCCTTACCTGATCCATCAACAAAAGTCCCCAGAACTACAGCACATATCCATCATATCTGGGTGCTTAGTGTGATAAAGCAGCTGCCTGCCTCACCAGGCTCAGCCTCAGCATTCCCCAGGGGATGCTGGGCCACAGACACAAAAAATAACACTTCAGAGTCTCTCCAAGCAGCCCAGGTGCCCTCACCCTGCCCTGCCAGCGGCTATGGCCGTGCTGTCCCTGCTGCCACAGGGTCGGTGATTGATTCCTCAGTTCTGTCAGCAGAATGAAAAGCCACAATCACAGAATAACAGACTGGTTTGGGGTGGAAGGAACCTTAAAGACCACGTTGTTCCACCCCCTGGCATGGGCAAAGACCCCTTCCCCTGTCCCAGGCTGCTCCAAGCCCCGTCCAACCTGGCCTTGGACACTTCCAGGGATCCGCAGCTTCTCTGGGCACCCTGTGCCAGGGCCTCCCCACCCTCACAGGGAAGGATTTCTTCCTAATCTCAGACAAGGTTTAATATTGCAAAACCCACCAGCCACACACACATCCATATGTCCCTGCCACAATCCAATAAAATATTCCAACAACTTGCCCCGTGTGGCAGAAAGTGTCACAGCTGACAGGAACCGGTGTCACATACCCACCCCGAAGCAACGATGGAGGCACAAGATCCCTGTCCCCCCGTTCGCTTCAATTATTTTTAGCAGGATTTCAAAGGTCTGTCTGTCCTGCCTGTGCTCAGTCTGAGGCAAGCAGGGAACCTGACCAGTCCCTGCACACAGCATCGAGCAGACACACTGGGTGGGATTTGTTTCATCCAGCTCCTCACTAAAAAAGCCTGAACCAGCTCTGCTGGACTCCCCTCTCAGTCCATGATAATCCCAGGAACCTCCAGTGTGGAATTTGTCTCATTCAGAGGGAAGTGTCCAAAACTGGAGAGAGGAATCACCCTCAGAAGCGCCTGTTTCGCTGATGTGGCTTCAGAGGGAGCTTGGGGAAAGGAGACTGGGCACAGACTTTGAACAGCGGGGTTAAAGCCCATGATCCCACCCGAGCTCCTTCTGTGGGGTCTTTTTTTCAGGGCTGACAAAACAAAGGTTAGGAGCTCTCCAGAGCCACGTGGATGTGGACACGGCTCTCCCACCACGGCGCTCTCCTGGCTGGGTAAAGCCCCCACACCTGGGCAGACTCATGTATTTCTGACTGCTTTAAGGGGTAACAACCTCACCCTAAAATCTCCACGCATTCTGCACTAAGCAGCACGATAAAGGATAAACCCAACTCCTGTCACTTGGTCATTCCTTCTCCGTACCAGGAATGCAGCTTTCAGAGTGGTTTCCACATTAGCATCAGCGTCTATCTTTACACTGCTTCCCCACGAGCAATCACACTTCATTTTAAAATTCCTGCATTTCCTGAGCTTTGGGATGCGCTTTTAGCTGCTTTTCTCCCTTTCCTGAGCTGTGACTTATCCAGAGTCACCTTGAGGCTGTGATCCAGCCCCTGTGTAATGGACATTGCTGCCCACAGACACCCCGGCACCTCGCTGCTCATCCCGGGATGGCTCATCCTGCGTTCCCAACCGTGGATAAACCAGCACAGACCGCAAAAACCCTCAGGAAATTGGGATATAGTGAGAAGCACAGGCTAACCACGTGCTCTCCTGCCAACCTTCCAGAAGGCACAAAACTTCTGGCAACAAAAGCCAGGAGTTTGGGGTGATTAATGCAAACGGAGCTGGAGATCTCCACCTTCCCCGCTCCGAGCAGGAGAGGATGCTGCTATAAAAAAGGATTTATGTGCGCAGGATCCACAGGGATTCAGGTGCCAGATCGCTGCCCACCCGAGTGGAAACACTCGTGCCCAGCTCTGTTGTGGATATTTCACTGCGGAACGACTCCCTGGGACATTTTCCGGACGTGTTTCAGTGCCAGGAGGGTCCAAACCCACTCGGATTCCAGGGCACCGCCGGACCCGCCGCCTGCCCGGGGCTGAGCGGGGGGGCCGCGTTCCTTGTTCCCGGCCCCCAGAGCCCATCCAGCCGGCAAACCCCGCACAAACCCGGGCGATATCGCGGCTGGGGGTCCCCCCAGGCCCACCCTGCGGGGTAATGACCCCGCACGCCGAGAAAGGAGCAGGAATCGAGCGCACAATCGCAGCCCGCGGTCCCTCCCGCGGCGCTCCGGGCTCGGCTCAGCCCCGCTCCGCTCCCCGCTCCGGCGCAGCGCTGCCTCCCCCCTGCCCCGCTCCCCGCTCCCCGGTTCTTACGCTGGCAGCTCCCCGGGATCCCCACCATGGCCCGGATCCTCGGCGCCTCCTGCCCGGCCCGGCCCGGCCCTCTCGGTGACGAGCTCGGGGGCGGTGCGGCTTCCCCGGCCCGCCCCGGCCCGCCCCGGCAGGAAGGGGATGGGTGTGCGGGGCGGCCATGGGGTGCGGATGTTCGGTGAGGAATTAGAGCTTTGGATTGGGGTAGAAGCTTTGCACATCCGCCTGGCCGCGTCCCCCACCTCCAGCGAGGTCTCCCCGTCCCCCAAAAGATGCTAAA
>VYZT01000081.1:0-14512 GCA_013400735.1 Pomatostomus ruficeps
GGTTGGGGAGGTGTCCTGTGAGGGGTTGGATCCTGATTTGATCCCTCCTAACTCAGAATATCCTGATTCTGTGAGCTGATCCCATCCATCCCTCTGCAGATTTTATTAAAACCTGGCAGGATGCTCCTTTTGCACTTCCTCTGCCCCTTATTTCCCCCACAGAAGTCCAGCACGTCTCAGAACAAGGATCCTGCCTGAAACCATGGAAAGCCAAGGAAATTTTGAATGATTTTTGTTAAGGCTGAAAATCTGCCAGCTCCAAACCGAGGTGATGCTGTTGGGGTTGGGGAGGTGTCCTGTGAGGCCTGGATCCTGATTTGACCCCTCCTAACTCAGAATATCCTGATTCTGTGAGCTGATCCCATCCATCCCTCTGCAGATTTTATTAAAACCTGGCAGGATGCTCCTTTTGCACTTCCTCTGCCCCTTAATTTTTTTTTTTTAATAACTCACCGAGCTCCAGCACCTCACCCCACAGCAGGAGGGTGTCCCTGATCCGTGTTTTTATGGAGAGGCTGCGATTCCAGCGGGATCCCCGCAGGATCAGCGGCACCAGCTGCCCCTCCAGCTGCAGCCACGGCCGAGCAGGAGGAGCAGCAGCTCCTGGCTCTCCTCGAGTGGAGCAGAGTTGGCTCCTTCTGCTGTTTGTGTTTGCCTTTTCCTCCTCTGCCCGGGCACAGAGACAGCTGCCGTCTCCTCACAAACACGAGCTGAGCTCTTGATACCGTCCAAGAAAGCAAGAAATTCATTTTTAATCATCCCATCCCTTTCTTGGACTTCCCCTCTTGCCTCAAGCTGGAGCTGCAGGGCTGCCAAGGAGTGACTTCCAAAGCTCTGGAGTTCTTGTGGGCTAATTATTTCTCACTTCTGAACCCCCCCCCAAAAAAAAAATCCCACTGTTTCTTGCAACTTCGTGTATTCAAATTAATTAGATTTACAGTCCGGACTGGCTGACCAGCCAGCGATGGAAAATGAGATTCCTGTGCAAATAATGAATTGCTCAGCCATCCAATAAAGCAAAACAGCAAAAAAAAAAAACCCAAAACCCCCTTTTTGCACTCACAGGAGCAGAATTGCCACCCTCGCTCCAAATTCATGGCTTTTCCCAAGAATTCCAAAGGCCGTCGGGAAAGCTGGTTCAGATCTAAGGAGAGAATGTGATTTTTTGAATAAAAAAACCCAAAAATCTGCCTGGAAGCTGTGGTTTGATGATGAGAGGGCTCATTTCTGCTCTCCCCGAGGCTGGAATTTCCTCAGGGAGAGCCTGGGAACAGCTCGGGGAGGTGCAGGAGCTCTGCAGGGTCCCTCACACCCAGAGCAGGAACAGAACCACAGATGCTGCAAAAACCAGCCCAGAGGAGAGGTTCAAGGGAAAAGGGAGATGTTTGTATCTGCCTGGCGATGTCACCACCGAAATATTCCAAAATCTGCCCCAAACCTGCCTCAAACAGGAGTTTCAACCCATCCAATGTGACCGTGATACAAAAACCCAACCCCACGGAGGTTTTGAGGGAGTTGTTCCGCAAAATCCACCCCCTCTGCTGACATCGGCACAATCGCAGCACAGAAACCGGCTGAGGAGCTCTTTTATGAGTTTTTAAATTCATTTATTCAGGAGGGCTCTGGGCTGGCTCCCCGTGCTCCCAGGGTGCAGCTAAAGTGTCACCGTGATTTCCAAGGTGAGTTCCTGGCACAGCAGCGCCGCTGAATTTGGGCCTGGGTGGCTGTTCGGGAGAAAAACGGGAATTAGGGCCTTTCCAGGTGCTCACCTTTGCAGCTCTCGGCTTTTAACCCTTCCCAGCTCCCTCCTTCTGCTGGGAAAACACCCAAATAAAACCTGTTCTGGGTGTGGGATGAGGAGAGCGTCACTTCCACCCCTCAACTTTTAACCCTTCCCAGCTCCCTCAAAACACCCAAATAAAACCTGGTTTTGGTGTGAGATGAGAGCGTCACTTTGATCCCTCGACTTTTAACCCTTCCCAGATCCCTCAAAACACCCAAATAAAACCTGATTTTGGTGTGAGACGAGAGCATCACTTTGATCCCTTGACTTTTAACCCTTCCCAGCTCCCTCTTTCTGCTGGGAAAACACCCAAATAAAACCTGATTTTGGTGTGAGACAAGAGCATCACTTCCACCCCTCAGCTTTTAACCCTTCCCAGATCCCTCAAAACACCCAAATAAAACCTGGTTTTGGTGTGAGACGAGAGCATCACTTTGATCCCTCGACTTTTAACCCTTCCCAGCTCCCTCTTTCTGTTGGGAAAACACCCAAAAAAACCCTGTTTTTGGTGCCAGATGACGAGAGCATCACTTCCATCCCTCAACTTTTAACCCTTCCCAGCTCCCTCAAAACACCCAAATAAAACCTGGTTTTGGTGTGAGATGAGAGCATCACTTTGATCCCTCAGCTTTTAACCCTTCCCAGCTCCCTCAAAATACCCAAATAAAACCTGTTCTGGGTGTGAGACGAGAGCATCACTTCCACCCCTCAGCTTTTAACCCTTCCCAGCTCCCTCTTTCTGTTGGGAAAACACCCAAATAAAACCTGATTTTGGTGTGAGACGAGAGCGTCACTTCCACACCTCACCCACCCCACAAATGCTCGCCATCACCCCACAAAAGCCACTTTTTGGCAAGGAAAATTCAAGAAACCTCTTCAAATCCCCCTCCTGGTGGGCAGTAAAGCAGCGTTTGGTCAGCCACGGGATGCAAACCCGTCCCAGGGCGGCGGGAATGGTTCCTGCTGGAATAATTCCCGTTTGTGCTTTAATCCCACGGCGCCGCTCAGGTTTTTCCTTTCCCGTGAGTGACTCTAGTCGGTGATTCCCACGAGCCCAAGGCAATAAATAGAGGGAAACGGGCAGGTTTTATTCACCCAGAGCAGAAATGAGGGGAAATCGTGGATATTTGATGCTTCCTTGAGCAGTAATGTTCCATTCCGAGCTGCCTCACGTCCCCGGCGCTGCCCCTCGGGCAGATTTCAGTCCTGGCTGGGACAGGACGCTCCAAAGGCAGAGCTGCGGTGGAAATTGAGATATTTTACAGCATTGAGCGACTTTAATTGAGCATTTAATCCAACCCAAACGGGGTTTTCCACACCCCAGAGCCCACGTCCCTTCCTGGACTTGGCTTCAGGTATTTTTTATTTTTTTCCTTATTCAGTTCCTGGCAGAGATAACGCAGGAGAAAAGGAAAATAATCCTCCAGCCAGGCAGCCCAGCCGCGGAGAGGACATGGGGAGGGAGGAGAGCAGGGCCTGGGCAGTTTTAGCAAATAATAAAAGTTTTTCTTGACCAAAAAGGCGCTGGTGCCGCTGAGGGGTTTTTAATTCCGATAATTCCTCAGTGCCTCAGCTCCTCCATCAGCTGCGCTGCCACGAAGGCTCCAACCCGAAAGCACCGTGAGAAAAGGCAGCATCAACCACAATAAGAGGGAGTTTTCTTCTCGGTAAACCTTATTTGAAAAGAAAAATATAAAAACTCCCCCAAAATCAAAAATCAAAAAACAAAAACAAAACAAAAAAACCCAAAAAACCCCCAAACAAATAAAAAACCCCCACCAAAACCAAAAACAAAAACAGAAAAAACCCCCAAACCAAAAACCCAACAACAACAACAAAAAAACCCAAAAAACCCCCCAAAAACCCAAAAACCAACCAATCAACCAAACAAAAAAAACCCAAAAAAACAAAAAAAAAACCCCAAAAAACTAAAACCAAAACAAACAAAAAAAACCAAAAAAGCAAAAACAAAAACAAAAACAGTAAAAAAACCCCAAAACAAAAAACCCAACAACAACAACAAAAAAAACAAAAACAAAAAAACCCCAAAAAACCCCAAAACCCAANGGTTTCCCTTGATATTCCTCGGAGGTTCAAGAGAAGTTTTATTCTCTTTTGGTTTTAGAAGTGATTGGGTACAAGTGGAAATCATCCTGGTGCACCCGGGGTCTGGCTGGAAAGAGCTCAGGGGTTTTAATTCCTTTTAAAATCAGAATTCTGGGAATGCCCCGGTGGCAGGACCCGGGTGCTGAGGTGCCAGGCGATGAGCAGGAGATCCAAACCCCTCGGAAAGGTGAATTTTAACGCAGTTTTGGATCCTCAGCACAAAGCGCCGGGGTTGTGAAGCACTTTGAGCACAGCAGAGACACCAAAAAACCACCTGGGAACCCTTTGGAGTGGCAGGTGAACAACTGGGTGGAAGTTTTGGAAAGGTTTGAGATGTTCAAGTGAAAAATGCATCAAAGGAGGAAGAAAAAAAGCCAAACCAACCAAACCAATCACAAGGGAAAAGCAATCTATGGGAGCAAGACTCTCCCAGGGCCACAAATTCGACCAAAATTCGGTTTTTATGGTGTTGGAAGTGAACAAAAGCGGGGCATAAATGTCAATATTTTATTTTTTGTGTTTTTATCAGCTCGCCGAGGTGAAGGAGGAGCTCAGTCCCGGCTCAGCCACAGCAGCCGGATCCTTCCCGATGTTTTCCTTGCCGGCGATTTAACACCAGGCAGCGGGAGGCAAATGACATTTCTGCTAATTAGGAGGCTCCGAGCAGCTAATCACCCACGCGGCAGCCCCTTGGAGAAGTGGCCCTGAATGCCAAGGGGGAGCAAAGGAAATATTTACATTTTCTGAGGCCGCACTCTGCCCCGGAGGGTAAACAGAGGGAAATCAGAGGGAATTGCCGGGGATTTCTCCCAGCGCCTCATCCCTGGGAGTGGAAAATCCACGGGAATCAGCTCAGGAGCAGGGAAAAGTTGTCCAGAGCATCCCAGGGTTAAATCCTGCTCCGAGTGCGATTATCAATATTTTCAGCATCCTAACGGGCAGCAAAATCACCCATCGGCACCACATCCTGTCCTTTTAACAGATTTTGCACCTTTGGAAAATTCCTTTTTCTTCCGCGAAACCAAAAGCTTTGTGCTGAGGATCCAAAACTGCGTTAAAATTCACCTTTCCGAGGGGTTTGGATCTCCTGCTCATTGCCTGGCACCTCAGCACCCGGCCCTGACCTGAACCCCCAGCCCAAATCCAGGCAGGATTAAAGGCGCTTCCTCCAACCGGAATTGTAATTAAAGGGAATTTCGATTAATCCAGGAGAGCTGAAGGAAAGGACAGTGATTTATGAGCAATATCGCTGGCATTTTCCAGCATTAAAAGGGAATTTCTACAAACCCTGAGCGAGGAAAGCAGCCAGAAGTGGAGGAGCAATCCAGGCTGTCCTCAGGGAATTTGGTGCCTCCAGGGCAGGTAATCCCAGATAACCTTTGAGGAAAATCAAAAATAGGAAAATCAAACCCATTTTTGGAACCTTTTTTTTTTAAATTTTAATGGAAAGGGGTGAAATTCCTCCAGGAAAATAGATCTACTCATTGCTCAGAGTGATCATAAAACACATCACCAGCTCTAATTGTGGGTCTCACCGCGGAAATTTGGTGTTTTGGCTAAATTGTAACGATGAACCAGGAGTTTATTGCAAGTTTGGCAGAAATTTCGGAAGAAGGCTGGGGAGTTTCCATCCTCGGAGGACTTTAAGGTCCAAGTGGATGTGGTGCTGGGCTGTTCTAGGGCTCTAATTGCTGCTCTAATTGCTGCTCTAATTGCTGTTTTCATTATTCTAGAATCTGCTTTGAGGAGGGAGCTGGACAAGATCATTCCAGAGGCCCTTTTAACCCCAGCCCTGGAGCTGGAGAAGTGGAGAACACCCAGTTGCTGCTCCCCTAATTGATGTTTTAATTATTCTAGACCCTGCTTTGGGGAGGGAGGGGAGCTAGATCATTCCAGAAACCCTTTTAATCCCAACCCAGGAGCTGGAGAACCCCAGCTGCTCCCCTGATGCCCCAAGTGACTTTTCCAAGCCGTTCCAGAAACCCTTTTCATCCCAGCCCTGGAGCTGGAGAAGTGGAGAACCCCAGTTGCTCCCCTAATTGATGTTTTAATTATTCTAGACCCTGCTTTGGGGAGGGAGGGGAGCTAGATCATTCCAGAGACCCTTTTCATCCCAGCCCTCGAGGTGGAGAATCCCAGTTGCTCCCCTGACACCCCAAATGATTTTTCCAAGCCGTTCCAGAGACCCTTTTAACCCCAACCCTGGAGCTGCAGAACCCCACTTGCTCCCCTGACACCCAATTTGACTTTTCCAAGCCCCTCCGAGCAAAACCCCTCTGTTCCCATTGTCACTGTTCCCTTCCCAGCTTTCTGCCCGGCCGGACAGGTCACATCCAGCTGGAACATCTCCGAAACTCCCCAGCCTTCTTTCAAAATTCCTGCCAAACTCGCAATAAACTCCTGGTTCACCTGTCATCGTTAGAATTTAGCCAAAACACCAAATTTCCCCGGCGAGGCCCATAATTACAGCTGGTGACGTGTTTTAGAATCTCTTTGAGCAACAAATCGATCTATTTTCCTGGAGGAATTTCACCCCTTTCCATTAAAATTTAAAAAAAAAAGGTTCCAAAAATGGGTTTGATTTTCCTATTTTTGATTTTCCTCAAAGGTTATCTGGGATTACCTGCCCCGGAGGCACCAAGTTCCCGAGCCATCAGCCGGTCCTGCAGACGGATTTATTGCTCCCTGCTCGCCGTCATGAAGCTCCGCGAGAGCAATAACGACGCCCGCGGTGCTCATCCTTCCGGATTTGTCCTTTCCTCTGCCTGAACAGATGGAGCTCTGCTCCATCACCTTGCAAACTTTTTCCCGAGCCATGAAAGCCCCGGCGGAATTGAAAGGGGATAAAGGGAAGGCAGCAAATGTTTAATGATCGCTGCCGCTTGTTCCTCCGCGAGGTTTGGGGTTAATGGATTCAAGGTGTTCATGGGAGATGGGCACTGGGAGGTGACAGAAAACGCCTGCTGAGTCCAGCACGTCCTGCCAGAGAAGGAGATCCCATATTTGCTGCCAGGAAATGTTTATCTCGCTGTGTTGATGCTCCAGAAATCCCCCCGGACCATGACCTCAATCCCAAAATCCCCCCAGACCATGACCCCAATCCCAAAATCCCCCCAAACCACGACCTTGGTCCCAAAATCCCCGGAAACACGATCACAATCCTGAAATCCCCCTGGACCACGACCTTGATCCCAAAATCCCCCCGAACCATGATCCCGATCCCAAAATCCCCCCAGACCACGACCGCGATCCCAAAATCCCCCTGAACCACGATCCCGATCCCAAAATCCCAGCTCAGCCAAAATGAGTTTTTAACTTGGTGGTTTTGTGAGTTTATCAAGGCTGAATTTACCATTGGTTCCCTCTCCAGTGACAAATCAAAGATTGGGCCTGGAAGTGCCACAATTCCTGTCACGGGGGGCACTTTGTTGTAAGATTATTTGTATCAAGTTTGGTTAATTATTGTGTTTAATTATTCCCTTGGTGCCAAAAGGGTCTGGCAGCGCTTGGGCCGCTGTCACCACTGAATATCTCACACCAGACATCCCCTGAGGTGCGGGTGATGCTCTCCACTCAAGGCACAAATGATGTTTATACCTTCAGATCAATAAACTTAAATGAAGAAAAAAGATGAAAATAAAACCCAGTTTTTTGGGGGAGGAAAATGAATTTTGCTGAAGTCAACGGAAATACAGGAACGTCATGGAAAAACCTGGTTTAACCTCGTGATCCTGCACGACGGAAAATGTGACCCCCATGAACGAGGTTAATGCCCTCTCTGCACGCTGAATTTCAGCTTTGCTTTGGCCAAAGCTCTGTCGTGCAACAGCTCAGTCGGTTCACATAAAAATACCAAAAATGCATGAATTTTCATGGGTTTATTCTTTGATCAAAACCTGTGAACAGGAGCAGCACCGCACACTCCACTGGAACTTCAAGGAATAAGGACAAACATCCTGTTGTCCCAGACAATTTAACCCCAGCTCATCCAAAGGTCCTCACTGCCTAAAAAAACCTCAAATGTGCTGAGATACCAGAAAATTCGTAAAGGAGATCTGCACTAACCCCAGCTCCGTTGATGGGGCTTTCGCAGTGGCTTTAATAGGATTTGGAGCAGGTTTAAACCTCCGAGTGACTTAAATCTCAGAATTAAATTGGCTCTGGGTGCTTTGGCAGCCACAATCCGGCCCTGATTGATGGGCAGAGCTCTTCCTGCCGTGGTCACCTCGGCCTGGGGCTTTATAGGAGAAGAGGATGGAGAGCTCTGAGCACTGCACGGAGCCTTGGAGAGCTTCAACAATTCCCTGGCTCTCCCTTGATTGTTTTCTTGGGTTTTTTTAAAATTTTTTACTCACACCGAAGAGAAAAAGTCACATTTGATGTGAAGTGTTGAGCTGTGACATTCACTGGTGGCACAGAGGAACTCTCCGAGCTGCAGCTGGGATTGCTGGCTCCTCCCACGTTCATTAATTGAACATTTCTGGACATCTCGTTCAGCCAGAAGGGTTTGGAGACAATTCCCCGAGCTGGTGACACCGATCTTGCAGCCCAGTATCCTCTCCCAGGTGTTCAGTGCATCCAGCACTGGGGGAACCTTGAAGAAAAGTGAAGAAAAACCCCCCAGATGTTGAGTTTGGTCACCCCAGATGTTGATTTTGGTCACCCCAGATGTTGATTTTGGTCACGCACACTCTGTGTGGGGAACTCACACAGATTTTATAGTTCCAAAATGCTGCTGTGAGCTGAGAACCTCTGCTGGAGGAGTGGCTGCACTGAGAGAAATGCAGATTTTCCTCCAAAATTCACAGAGTTCCCATCACCAGCAGCGCTCGCACAACTCGCACAACAACAAAACCTCGCTCCCTCAGATTTTCACACCCCCAATTTTTCCGTGCTACTCTGACCCCACCAAAACACTCCTTTACTCACCCTCAGTATTCCAAGCTCCCCTTTGAATTATAACCNATTTATAAGTATATATAAAATATATGTATATATTATATAATAATTATAACATATTTATTTTTATATAGTTATAGTTTATAAATAAATATATTAATCTATTATATTAATAATAAACTCTAAATTAAACACCATAAATAAATTAAGCGAGCCCCTTGGTCAACGCTCTCCTTGGGTTTCCCATCACTGCCCAGGTCAGTTTTTGGCACTCCTCACGGAGGTGAAATCCGCTGCAATCCCATCGAGCACAGACAATAAAAACGGAGCACAAGGGGCACCCCTGGCACTCTGGACCGCTGTTGCCACCATGAGGGCACCGCTCACCATCCCGCCCGGGGTCACTGGTGCAGCTGGTGGCTCCTGCCAGCCCGGGCACTGCCAGCCCTGCTGGCGAACCCGGGATCAACCCGGCAGCGCCGCAGAACAAGGACCAGCCGTGTGCAGGTGGTTGAGGCAGCTATAAAATCTGATTTATTAGGGCTTTTTAATCCTTGTTTTAATTCACCTTGTGGGAATGGGCCCTCATAAAGCATCCTGCCACGGTACGAGCACCGAGCTGTTCGAGATCCAGGAGTTCTACAGATTTTATTGCATTTTTGTTTTGTTGTTTCTACTCCAACCTTGCTCCACTTGCCACAGGTTTCATTCCCTGGCATCCTTATTTCTGTATTTTAGATTAGAACTGAGGCCTGGCCAGGCTGGGGCTGAGCTTTGGCCGTTCCTCGTCCTTCCCAGGCTGTAATTTCTGCAGTTGCTGCTGCACCTGGAGTCGCATCCACGTCCCTGCAGCCGCATTCCTGCTCCGTGGGCACTGCAGGGACGCTCTGTGTCCTGTCCCCACAAAACCTGACCCCAAAGGGGGTCTCTGAACAGCCCTTTAAATGTGACACCTCCGTGCGCACAGGAACGGGGCACAATTAAAATACAGAGCACAGACAAAACAAAAAGATGGATTTATAGATTTTAAAGAGAAAATTATTTCCCTGTGATGACACAAAACATCCTCATTCCGAGCAGAAACCCAGAGGCTCTGTTCCCTCTGACCTGAGCTGCAGGTTGCTGAGGGCTCTGCCTCCTGCAGCATCTTTGGGTCGGTGCCACGGCTGCCGTGGATTCTCAGGAGATCCCGGGATCTCTCCTCCCCTGCAAACTCCCTCCCGTGATGCAGAATTAAACCCGAGTCCGTCCTGTAACTCTGCCCTGCTGAAATTCCCGCTCAGCCCGTGAGCAGTCCCTGCAGAACAGAGCAGCTGCAGCCCCTGGGATTTCCCCAGAGCTCTGGTGCCTCGTGCAGCCCAACCCTGCCGAGGCTCTGGGCTCTGCTGAGCGCCCTCTGAACGGCTCCAGCTGCAGAACCCTTGGCTTGGAGTGCTCTGTGCATCACCTCCCTTTATTACCCTTCAGGCAGCCATTGCCCTCGTTTTATCCTTTAATTTATTGCGTGTTTACCTGCTGGACCACGCTGGGAACGCTGCTCCTCTCCCAATCAATTCTGTCGTGGAGGATGTTGTCGGTGGGACTCTGTTAATGAATTTTTTCACATTGCAGCCCTGCTCCCTGCAGTACTCGGGGTGTGGCTGCTGCCGTTCCCTCGGAGAAAATCCTGCAGGAGAGGCTGGGATGCTGCGAGCGGCTCCTGCACCATTTATCACCCCCAGGCTGGGAGAATGAGGGGCAAAGCAACGGAGAAAATCAGCTCCTGAACTGGGTTTGAACACAAATCCGGGGAGGGAAAAGATCTTTTGCTTTAGTGTGGTGTCACAGAATGGAGGTGACAGAGGGATGGGCCCTGAAAACCAGAGTGCCCTCCTGGCTCTGGTCTGGCAAACACATCCTGGGGCACCAGAGCAGGGCTGGGAGAGCACTGTGGGTTTGGGACCTGCTGGAGCTGTCTGAGGTGACAAACGCTGTTTGTTCCCTTCAAAGGCCTTGGTTACCAGAGCTTTGAAGGGTTTTACCTTTGATGGTGACACCGCAGAGCGATCCCAGCAAAGGCTTTGGTTCCCTGTTCCCATCCAAGGCGATGCTGTGACCCAGAATTGGGGATTGGGGCACTCTGGGGTGCAGAGTCTTTTCCTGTTTGGGTGATGGTGATGCCTGAAGATTTAACTTTGATATTTCCCAGCTCCTGCCCTGCTTTAGTGTGTGACTCTCGCACTCCCCACGGGCTGGGAGCTCCTGTTCTCCCATCCTGCTCAGACACAACAAATCCTCTCCAGGCTGCACTCAAGGACACCTCGTTGGCCCAGGCCCCCAAAGATGGAAACCAAACCTCTCCAAGGGGGGACAGACTTGGGCTCAATTCCATCATCCCCTGCAATTGGCACTGGAGAATGAACCCTGAGCTGGGAATGGATCCAAACTGATCCAAGTGCAGCAAACTCGTGCCCCGGGCTCCAGCTTGGCTGTGGCCTCTCCCGGAGAGGCTCTGCCTGCCCGAGGTGTCCCTGTTGAAGGCCCTGCAATAAATCCCCAGTTTATTCTCTCAATCCTGTCTGGCCCCTGCTCTGGGCAGCCTCTCCAAGGTATCCATGGTCAATGAGGATTTTTCCCTGCTCAATGAACGCTTTGCACAGCCCCATCCTGGGAAATCCATGGCCCCTCCTCGTTAATCACTGCTGGACAGACAATTCCAAAGGCCAATCCCACCCCCACGCCCCCCTGAAATTCTGTGTGTTATCCCAGCTGTGGAGCTACACAGAAGCCATAGGAAGGCTGTGCTTTTAGGAATAAATAAATAATATTCATGCTAGGAAAGGTTGTTATTCTGCACGGAGAACAAATGAACCATTTTGTTGCCAGGAGGAGGAATTAGGTGGAAAACTCATCTGGGTTTGTGGCTGTAGGGCGCAGCTGAAGGCTCTTTTTCATTAATATATTAATTATTAGCTACTACGTAGTTATTTTTAATATATTATTATTGTGCTAAAGAGTTCCTATTTCTCATTAGCAGCAGTTCCCCACAGGTCACCCCATCCATCAGCACTCATTAAATTCATCTGACGAGGAGGAGCAGAACCTGCCCTGCTCCGGTGTCCTCCAGGCCAAAGGGTCTCGCGTTGTCCATAAATTGAAGGGATGTGGAAACACCTCCTGACCCCCTGACCTTCCCAGGGACCTCATTCCAGCCCCAGCACCTTCCAGAGGGGAGGGATCAGGGCTGGACAAGCAAAGGGCAGCTGCTGGTGCACGGCAGACAAGCAATAAGGAATTCCGGGTCGCTTCAATTACAGCTAATTAACCGGCAGCTAATGAATGTGACACCCGCAGCACTGGGCAGCCGGGAAGGGCTCTGCTCGTGGTGCTTGGATCCCTCTGCAGCACAATTCCTGAGGTGTTTGAGCTCTGTCCTGCACCTGATGGAGCTGAGGAGCCCCAGGGCTCTGCTCGTGGTGCTGGGTTCCCTCTGCAGCACAATTCCTGAGGTGTCCTGGTCCCTGAGGAGGGGAGAGGCCACAGGGCTTTGTTTGTGGAGCTCTGTTCNTGGTGCTTGGATCCCTCTGCAGCACAATTCCTGAGGTGTTTGAGCTCTGTCCTGCACCTGATGGAGCTGAGGAGCCCCAGGGCTCTGCTCGTGGTGCTGGGTTCCCTCTGCAGCACAATTCCTGAGGTGTCCTGGTCCCTGCGCAGGAGAAAGGGGACAGGGTTTTGTTTGTGGAGCTCTGTTCCTTTTCCAGCACAATTCCTGAGGTGTTTGAGCTCTGTCCTGCACCTGATGGAGCTGAGGAGCCCCAGGGCTCTCCTCGTGGTGCTGGGTTCCCTCTGCAGCACAATTCCTGAGGTGTCCTGGTCCCTGAGGAGGGGAGAGGAGCCCCAGGGCTTTGTTTGTGGAGCTCTGTCCCTTTTCCAGCACAATTCCTGAGGTATCCTGGTCCCTGAGGAGGGGAGAGGCCACAGGGCTTTGTTTTTGGAGCTCTGTTCCTTTTCCAGCACAATCCCTGTGGTGTCCTGCTCCCTGAGGCAGCTGAGGAGCCCCAGGGCTCTGATTTTGTGCTCCCTTCCCTCTCCAGCACAATTCCTGAGGTGTCCTGCTCCCTGAGGAGGGGACAGGGATCAGGGAACATCAGTCAGAGCCCTCAGAGTTGTGTCCCCCAGGTGAACAAAGGAGAATTCAGGGATGAAAACCACGTTCTGTCGTTGTGCTGAAGCCACAGTGTTTGAGTAATTTAATTTTAGAAACCAAAGGTCTCAAGAATTGGATGTGCAAGGAAACCCTGTGGGAATGGGGCATTTCTGGATTTCTTGTCAGGACCCACAAGGAATCATGAAATTGTGGGATGGCTTGAGTTGGAAGGAACCAACTTAATTCCACCCCTGCCATGGCAGGGACACCTCCCCTGTCCCAGCTGCTCCAGCCCGGCCTTGGGCACTGCCAGGGATCCAGGGGCAGCCCCAGCTCCTCTGGGAATTCCATCCCAGCCCCTCTCCACCCTCCCAGCCAGGAATTCCTTCCCAAAATCCCATCCAACCCTGCCCTCCTTCAGTTTAAGTCCTGGAACTTCATTCCCTGCAAACCCAGCTGGGCCTCGGGCACTTCCAGGGATCCAGGGGCACCCACGGCTCCTCTGGGAATTCCATCCCAGCCCCTCCCCACCCTCAGAGGGAAAAATCCCTTCCCAAATCCCACCCATCTCTGCCTAATTTCAGCCAGAACCCATCACCCCTGTCCTGTCCCTCCACCCCTCCTCTCTCCCATCCCTCCAGCACTCAAAAGCCACAATCAGGTCACCCTGAGGCTTCTCTCCTCCAGGCTGAACAAACCCAAGGCGTTTTTACCTCCAGCTCTCCAAAGAAAAGCAAAACTTCCAGCGTTTTGCACATTTTTTCTGCCAACCAGCTCGACTTTTTGCCGTTTGCAGCTTTATAGTTAAAAAATAAAAAGCCCTTTGTCGTATTTGTTGCGGCTGCGAGTTGTGCTCGTCTCTGACACTCTGACAAGGCCCCGTGATAAAAAAAAGGAGAATCAAGGATGGGATCTCTGCAAGTTTTATAGCTCTGCCAAGTTTCATCAAAACAATTCACCCAGGGGACTGACTGGAGAAATAGAACAGAGGAAAAAAAGCCCTCTCACATTTCTCAAAACCTGAGAGCCACAAAATACATCTTCAAATACCCGATCCCAGCCTGAACCTCAGCCACACATTTATTTTAGCACGGAATTTATATCGCAAGTCCCAACCTCGGCTCGATAACCTTTAGCACGTACGTGATCTCCAAACTGCAGAAACGGCTCCTCAAAACCTCCTGGGAACAAACCAGGCCAACACTGGATCAGATTTTTTAATTTAATTTGCTGAAAAAGGGGCAGATCCTGTGCTCTGCAACTCCCCTCTCTGGGTTTAAAAGCACCCCAGGAGGAGGGAATTAATTTGTGTCTTACGAACATTCCTGTTTTCTCTCTTACAAACATTCCTGTGCTCCCGCAGGAAAATGAGGAGGAATAATCGGAGTACAAAGGAAGAGAGGAGTTATCTCTGGGTTTCACTGGGCAGAACAGGATCACGAACACAGGGACAGAGAGGGATTGAGGCATTGCCACCATCCCAGGGTGAGGGAGGGGTTTTTTTGTCACTGGACTTGGCAGGATCCTGTTCTTGTCCCTGGGCCCCTCATCCAGCAGGGAATTCATGGCAGCCTCCAGCAGAATGAGAATATCAGAGC
>VYZT01000084.1:0-20777 GCA_013400735.1 Pomatostomus ruficeps
GATTTATTTCTCAGTGCCCTGATCTTAATCGCAGTAAGTCTATTAATTCTTATATCATAAAATGAAAGGTGTGCTTTTCACCTTCTTTTTGTCCTGCAAGCTTTCTTAAAACCTTGAATTTAAGTGTATTGGTTGTCAGCTTTGGCATGATTGAACCTATTGTGAATGCATGTTTGTTTGGTTTTTAAATTAACACACATATTTTATTATCCTAGCATGCCCAACTTGTAATGACTTCCACGGACTTGTGCAGAAAATTATGGAACTGCAGGACATTTTAGCAAAAACATCAGCTAAGGTAATGTTTATTAGGACTCAAGTCGTGGGAGACATGAAGACTGTCAATCTTTAATTGCTGTCTTTTTAGATTATTCATGTTTATACGGGGTTGTGCACATGGCTGTGTGCTGCACATCCTTTCATGGTATGTTTGCATCTTTGTATTTTGTTTATACCTACAAATTCTCAGTTCAGGGAGTTTTCTTGTGTTTTAATATTTTTACAGAATCATGTATTTTAATAGTAAATAGCATCCAAATCCCCAAGCAAGAAAAGGGCTCATAAATATCCGGACTCTACCTATTAGGCTAATAAATCAATAAACCTAGAATGAAGTAAGTAACTATGCTTATAGTGCTTATTACAGCAAGACTTACCAAGGTTTTTAAAGACCTGAGCTGCCAAAGGCATGTTCAGACAAAATATATGCAAGACAAGGAACTAAGAATCCAAACTAGGACTTTTCTTCTTTCTTTCAGGTAGAATATTACACTAAAAACATTCATGTCTGCTGGTGAAAACAGACTACTCCGATTTTAAATGTCAGTTCTTTAGGCATCTGCAGGAATGCTGTTACCTGGCTGCTTTGATACACTAATGTTAAAAATGTCTTAGCTGAAGTGCAGAAAAAATTGCTAATGTTGGTTCTGAGCTTTACTTTGATTTGGCCACTCTATCTGCAAGTACTTTATGTACAGCAAGATCCTTGATCAGTTCACACTTACAAAGATGAGAAATCAGGAGCTGTACCATCTTGACCTGCTCATTTTGTTTCATGACATCTCTGATGTCACGATGATGAGAAAGATGAAATGCATTGTGTCTTACTTCTTAATTTCTTTCTCTGAATGACTGGTGGTTTAATCATGTTGTGTTTAACAGTAATTGTTTTATTGTCTCTGACTGCATTGCTAAATGTATTCTCTCATCTACGTACTTAATGATAAGGGGGATAGTTTGAATTGTGTTTTTACTAATGTGGAAGCCACTTAAAAATTCAAAACATTTTTGTGAACTGTAAATACAGTTGTCTCAAGCTGAGCAGAGGATGAACAAGTTGGATCAGTGCTACTGTGAAAGAACCTGCACAATGAAAGGCACAACTTACAGAGAGTTTGAATCCTGGACAGATGGCTGTAAGAACTGCACTTGCATGGTATGGCTATGGTTTGAGTGGAGAGTCAGGAACTCCAGTGTTTCCTTTGATTAGTTTTATTGAGGCAAATAATGAGAACTTCCAAATGTATGCTAGGTACTAAAAACAAAGAACTTTAAAATCTGTTCTAAATCTAAGGAATAGTATTAATAAATACGTTTTCCTATATTTTCAGCATTGCTAGCATGTGTAGTTCCTGTATTTCATGTCACCATATGCAGGTGCTAGGCAATATACTTAGCTGTCATGTTATTCTCTTGCATTGAGTTGCAAACAGTTTCTCTGGAATTCTAATTCCCTGCTTTTTGTCACTATGAACACAGCCTTTTTCTTAGCAAATGATTTAATAGATCCCTTGTGCCGAATTTCCTTTGGTTGCCTTTGGTTACATCTCAATGAGTAATAAAAAGTAAAATGTCAGGGCCATATACAAGCTTTGTTATATTACAAATGAAAAAGATTTGGTGGATGGAAGATTCCCAAAGATATCACAACTCCAGGCATGATTGCAAGTATCCTTTCAGGTGCCAAACTAGGGCATCTGTATTAGTGTCTATTCGTGTAAAACTCTTTCATTCCATTAAATGCTTAATCCAAAAACCATTAGAAATTGGTGAAAAGGCTGTTGTTGTCTGTACTGCACCTAAGATTGATTTGCTGCTGTCTATAATTTGCTAAACATGTTTCTTTAAGCTTAGTATTTTTTTGACCTTTATATTTCTGGATGGATATTAATTTTCCTTTTAGTATTTTTTAGTATCAAATCTGGCTTATAAATGTTCAAAATTATTTGAATTTAATGTTAAATTCATTGCATATTTTTGTCTTGGATTTTTCTCACAGCTATAATATTACTGCCTTTTAGAAATATATTGTCTCTAACATAAAATCAGAAGACAGAGTATTGTTCTGTGCAGTTGTTATTTCACAGTAATCTGTCAGTTTTTTGCTGATTGGCAGAACGTTTTGCCTCCAAATAGATTTATGTCTAAAAAAAAATTGATCATTATCATCTCAAAGAGCACATCATTCATGTTAAAAGATTGTATGCGCGACATTCTGAAGGTATGGTTTCTGTTCTTGTAGTTATTAAAAGACCCACGTTAAACTGTCTTTTTTGGATGCTGTTAGAAAGTTCATTGCATTTAAAAATAGATTTTCAAGTTCCTGTGTTTGAGAACATCTCTGCTGTTGCTAAATAAAACTGCCAGTTAAGCACCTTTTATTCTCCTAGAATGGCACTGTGCAGTGCGAGGCTTTGGTTTGCCCCCTTGCTGACTGCCCACTTAACTCTGCCCTGGCCTACGTGGATGGCAAGTGCTGCAAGGAATGTCAATGTAAGTTCCACTCTTGTGCCTCCTGCTAATGAATGCTTTGACATCTTACAGAATATGAACCTTTCTGTAAATATGCCAGTGAAAGAACTGGTCATTAAATAGTTGGGTTGAGGAATCGGGGAACTTAGACCTTTCTGAAGTGTTCTGAGAAACTGATAACCAGAAGATTTTAATACTTCATGTGGGGATATTTTTTTTCATTTTAGTTATGTTATTTTTATTTAGCACAGATATTTATTATCAAACTTTAAAAAGAAAAAAAGATATTTAAAAAGCTTTCTGCAGACTTCCATTATTTATGTTTTAGACCAAACTACTAGAAATTAAAGAACAATTGCCTGGTGTTTGTTTTGACCAGTGTCTCCAACACCTTTATCACAAGAAGAGTGTACTACCAGCCTGATGTTATAGAGCTTAGAAATGCAGGTTCAGATTTGTGATTCTTCTTGTGTAGTTAAGGGAAGAGAAAAGAAGAAACCAGCAAAACCCAGACACCTAGAAATGTTAGTTCACAAAAGGTCATAAAATAATTAAAAGGAAAAATGGAAGGAGGTGATTTAATATTGTCATTTAGAATCAGATACATGATTAACTTTTGGTTTTATGGCATTTTGGTTTTGGCAAATAGGGCCAGAGAAGGAGAACTTCAGGTTAATCACTATGTAGATGGACTATATATAGTATTTCAGATTGATTACGTATGTGTATTCCATGTGCGATGGTTAGTTATTTCAGGCTTTGGTAGAATCCATTCTTGAAATTGAGCATGACATGCACACACTTCTTTATTCTGTAAATCTTGAGATTTTTCTGTGTGGTTTTATCACTGTTCTTCTGCTGTATGAAACTTCTTACAGAGTGTAGAGAAATACGTAACTCGTTAAAATGACATGTTGTAAGATAAAATTCAGGAAGACGTTTTGTACTCCATTGATCTAGCTCCCACAGGAGTTTATTAATATTTAATTGTGTTAGAAGTTGCACAAACCATCCCTTTTTATGAAGCCTTATTAACTTACTCAAGTAGATTAATTCTAATTAAGAGGAAATAAGAATTCAAATACTTCTTTTTAACCAGCTGCACAGAATTTCCATGCATATTAGATGACTCTAGGAACTGGTAATTCAGGGATGTGAGATGTGTGGCATCCAAGCCTCTGTTTGAGGCTGTTTGAATCTCTGACCATGTTGGCAGAATTTGAAAACCTGGTCCTCTGAAGTATATTTTTGTAATGTACTGCCTGTGAATTGAGTTGGGAATTCTCTGTACAGATGTTAATGGGGAAGCACTCACATCATATGACTTCTTCCAAAGTTGTTTTTATTGGGAGTCTTGACAAAAGTCAAGAAATGTGAATGAGCTCATGCACACCGACTGTGTCATAGAGCATTGATACTTCGAATTAAGATGCGCTTCTGGTACAGCACACTGATGTTTACTCTGATATTTCCTGTTTGATATTCTTAATATTATCAAAGTGTCTTAGCTTTCAGTGTTGCTAATTTGATGTCAGTACATGATTCAGTTTGTAACTAACATGCACACATACTACTTTCTTGACAAACTACCAGAAAAATAAATAGATCAGAAAAAAATAAAAATAGCTTTTGAAATTTTTTTCCTAATTTCATCTAGGTTATTTAAAGTGACTTTTAAAATGAGTCACACCATTTTTAAAGTGGCTAAATTCCAGGAACCAAAGGATAGAGAATGTAAATTGGAGTCCCATTGACAAGGTAGTTAAATTCGAGTGAAAGAGTGGAAGCTAGAGGCAGTGGAGGCTGCAAGACTCTTACTTATTCTCCAGGCCAGTTTGGTGGAAATGCTGAGTTGTCTCTGAGTTCATATACGTGTGCCAGCTGTATTCTGTCTTGGTGTCTCCAGGTCAGGGTCTGAGCTGATTGAGGTCAGTGTGCTCCGTGAACTTGATTCTTGCTAGAAGGGTTAGAGCTGAGTTGCTCCATTTGGACAGGTTCTGAAAATAACATAATTGTTTTCAATGCTTAGAACAACAGCAAGGGATGTAGCGTCTGACTAGATAATATAGAGTGAACACAGCTGACCTATAATTGGGAAAACAGCTAATTAGGGGGTGTTGGTCATGGAGCCGTATCCTTGGTTTTGGACAAGCAATCATAAGTGCTGAGAAAAAACGATGCCTGATAGACTGTTCTTTAGCTGGATTTAGTATTTCTTGTATGGATATTGATGTTTCCTTCCTGGTACTTATGTTACCTCACACGAGATGATAGGTTGTTTCTGCCAGACTGTTTGAGTAAAGTGCCCAGGCAGTGACAGCTGCTGGAGCCTTGTGGCTGTGTCTCACTCCCCCAGGGCTGAGTGCTTCTCTCCACACTTCTTACTTTCTTTTGCTGGTGTTAAAACAAAGTCACCAAGAATCAAAAGAGTGAGATCGGATTTAATGACAGCTGGCAGAGGGGAGTTAAAGGCACAGTCCTTCAGGCTCTTTCAGTGACCAGCAAGCAGGCTTTCTGGGATTTTTGTTTTATTTTCTTTGGTTGTTTTTTCGTTTTTTGGGGTTTTTTTTTTCACCCCTCAGTGACTGAGGATGAAGTCATTCTACATGGCTTTAGGCATGTCAAATTTGAGAATACAATCTGAAGTGGCTTCACTTATACTAGTAAATAAAATAGGGCAGGCACAGTCCTGTGGCACTTGTGGCTCACATGACTGAACTCTTACCCTTTCCCACCCCCAGCAGATTATCTGCATCCAGATGGTTGACTGGGAATGGCCTCTGCTCAGGGATGTACCCCCAGCTTGTGCCTGGCACTGCTTCAGAGCATCTTGGCTGGTACAGGCTGACATGGTGCCATGATGTGTGCTAACACTCAGACTGCAGGGAGAGTTACTCGCCATAACTGAGCATTTTCGAGCCTGCTGTCATTTGCTGTTTCATTGACCTGTTCTGTTTCATTTACCTGTTGTGTTTCATTTGCTAGTAGTGGCCAGCACCAGTTTGGCTCTCTTGATAACCAGCTGAAGAGACTGGCACCTCCAGAAGGCACTTGAGGCTGGGAGGGGCTGGAAGGGATGGGATTAGTTGCCTTCTGGAAGTGGACGTCTCCTTCCATGGGTTGTGTACAGAGCCCAGGTGATTAGATGAGATACTGGACTCATCTTAGATGAGTTACTGTGATGCATATCAGGTGTGTAAGATAGGAATGTAATGTGCTGGATTTTCAAGCCTGGTTCTGGCCATATGCTGTTTTGCTAAGAGACTTTCCCATGCTGCCAAGTCCTAGGAATAAGATTTCAGCCCAGTCCAGCATTTACATTTTGGATAGTGAAGCTTTGTTATGTCTTGTTCAATGACATTTTCAAAACTTTGGAAATTTCAGCATAACTCACTCTTCATGTTTTTCTTAAATGTTTAGTTCAGGGAAGAACACTTAGTAAGGAATGCTTTAGATTTTTCTTTTAAACCAATATTGCTTTGACTTTGGTTCTTTTTGTGAGCCAAAAGAAAAAAGCCACAAAACAAACAAAAAACCAAACCCTGACCTTCTCTTCTAACTCCATACTTTTGTTTGAGGCCATTCAGACAACTTGTACTGTTTTGTGTTGTGTGAAGGTCGATGCTGGTAGCGTGAGGAATGGCAATGCATGCAAATTATCACTCTGTTTTCTATTAGCTGTAATGGGCTAAAAGAAGCAGCAATCTTCCAGGGCAGATGAATCGGCCAGTGTGTGAATACATGTTTCAGCTGTAGACAATGTAAAATTCAGTCCAGCTACCATAACATACATCTTAATTCAATGGGAGCTTCCTGTGGAGAATTGTCTGGAGCTGGAAGGCAGAGACTACTTTTTTTCTATGCTCAATGCAATTGTAAAGCATTCTGAGAAGATATATGTGCAAAAGATCATTAATGTTTTTTCTCCTCTGCAGAGACAAATGCTTTGTGCGGTGATAGGCACTGATACGAATCGTGGAGAGATTAAACTTCTCTACTGACCCTATAAATATTGCTTTAGACCACAGACTTGGCTTAAGAAGTACAAGGACGAGTCCATTTATTTTAAGTGAATTGTGGAAGGACTGCCAATGTCTTAGCAGCTGAGACAATTGGTGCTTGGTCAGCAGATCTTATTATGGCAATGTTTTTATTAGTTGGTGTATTAATACTAAGGCATCACCTCCAAAAGCTATATGCTTTCTTTTTTAAATGGAACTAGTGTATTTTTAACAAACCACCTGATTTTTGTTTTTATAAGACCAGAAGTGATATTTGTGGAAGTATCTGGTGCAGTAATAATTCCCATCACCGAAGACTGATTGCCAGGAATAAATTGCTCTCTTCTCGTCACTCTCTTCCTCCCAGTGACACTGCAGATACTTATTGACCTGATCACAAACTATTTAAATCTATCCCAACAGATTGCAGTAGAGGTTAAATCTGAGCATTATGCTCAAATCTGCAGGCTATAATTTTTCCATATACCTTTTTGGGTTTTTTTTCTGCGACCGGATATTTGATGGGTTTCTGGTGCATTGTAGCCAAATCTGCAGTTTAACACAAATATTTTAAGCAGCTGTGAGAAGCATAGGGTTGTACTGGATCAGGTCACAGTCCTGGTGCTAGCAGGTGTGGAGAGAGAGTGTGTAAAGGGGTTCTATAAATTGGGAAGGATTTTTTAACAAAATAATTAAAATACAAATATGGACATTGTAGCTCTTAACGTGCGTGGGTTTCTGATGCAGTGATTTGTCTTGCTGTCTTGCAGAAACTTTTTAATTATATGATTAAAATTAAAGGGATTGGATTCCCCCTCTTGCTCTTCATAATATACTGAATTATTTTCCCCCCAAAGCTAGACACTCTTCTGCAAGCTCCAGCTCTTGTAGCCTACTAACACAGAGGATAGGAGCTGTGAAAGCCCATCTGCTTCCCCTTTGCAGCAGCAATTGATCATCAGCAAGACTGCAACATTTTTATCTAGAAACTTAAGAAATAATGGTTAAACTTACTCTGAAATTTGTAATTTATCCAGGTGGTTTGAAGCATTGTGAACTTAAGCCTGTGCTGTTTACCATGTTCCATCTATTTACAAAATTGCCACTTTTTTTCCTGGGCTTTCATCCGCTAGCCTTGGGTGACTTCCATCAGTAGCAAAGTAGGATGCCAGCCCTGCCTTGTTCAGCCAAGTGCTGGAGAAGCTTCTGCATTCAGTGTGGCACAGAGAAGAGGCTGCAGCTTGGAGAAGTGGTTGAATGACAGGATTAGTCACTGACTGAACAGGTTGTCTTATCCTTGCAGTAAATCAGAAGGGAAATGGAAGAGCATCTCCAGCAGGCTGGTTGGAACATGCCCTGAGTCTGAGGCCTGTGGGCAGCCAGCAGGCTCAGGGTGTCAGAGCAGACAACAGTACTGGAGGAAGAAGAGGCAGTTTTTAGCAGTAAAACAATAAGTTCTTATTTATCATAGTTTTTTAAAAAACACTCACTTTAGAATACAAAGGAGAAACAACATTCTGGTTAATACAAAAAAGTAGTTGCTTTGTGATTTTAAATATCTATATGTGGCTTTTTAAAGGACATAAGTGCAAATAGAACATAAATTCCATTCTGTTGAGGTTTCTTTTTAATACGAAAATTCAGATAAATTAGCCTACTTTCAGAATAGTGTTAAAAGATCTCTTGAATATAGCCAGCAGTGGATTGTTTCATAGAGGTGTGTTATTTACTATAACCTCCTGTATTCAGCATGTAGAACTCCTGAATGTTATTTAGGAGAATAGTGTCCATTCAGCCTCTACTTTCTGTATTTTGTCTGCTGAAATGATTCACATGAACCTTATTTTTCAGACTTTTGAATAACATATAATGATGGTACCACATTGGAATGACAGATAAAAAGCATTATATACCCACTTGTATTACAGAGATGAATTACATTGCACTTTACTGACTGTTTAAACTATTTTATTACTTCTTGTGACTTCAAAAGAAAGTCAGTATTCATATTAATTTAGAAATAGGACACAAATAGTTTTCTAATTAAATAGTTTTACAAGAGTAAAAACCATGTCCTTGAACTCCTGTAGGTCAGTAAAATCAGTGGAGATGTTTTAGATTTACAAAGCTATAATAGAAAAGTATACTTGATGCACGTGTCATTTGTGAATCCAGCATAGCTCCTCCAGTCTCAGAGTCTCACAGAAGGGCTGAGGTTGGAAGGGACCTCTGGAGGTCTCCTGGTCCAACCATCCTGCTCAAGCAGGGCCATCTCGAGCAGGCTGCCCAGGACTGTGGCCAGATGGCTTTTGAGTATCTACACAGATGGAGACTCCACAACCTCCCCAGACAACCTGTGCCAGTGCTTGGTCACCCTCACAGTAACAAAGTATTTTCTTGAGTCCAAATGGATTTTTGTGTGTTCTAATTTGTGCCCACTGCCTCTTGGTCCTTTTGCTGGGGACCACTGAGAACCGCCTGTCCTCTTCTTCATTCCCTTCCATCAGGAGTTTGCACACTTTGGGAAGATCTCCTCAGAGCCTCCACTTCTCCAGGATGTGTAACATCTCAGGAAGCTGAGACACCCTAAGAATGTTCTGGGGCCTTTCCTGTGGTGAACCCAAAGCCAGCTGAAGACAATGGAAGGAAACCCCTTGGCTTTGGGAGGCAGGGCCAGTGTAACCCTTGACCCAAGGTGCTCGGTCTCTACTATATTTTCCATTGTAAAGCTATAGAAATTTTCAAACTACTGTTACACCACAGCAATATTTGGTTTATAGCCATTATAATTGTTAAATAGCCAATGACAGAATAGTTAGGGGATTTTTCCTGCTGACCATGTAGTCTTGGGTGACCTTTGTTCTTCATAAGCTGGGCAGTATTCTTCATCAGAAGGAAGACAGGAAGTCTTTTGACTTGTAATTCCCCTCTGAGCAGGAAACCCATTCCTTGTATGTCTGTTGTTCTCTATAAATTAAAATATAGCTTACAGTAAATTGAAATACAGCTTGCAGTATTTGGACTTCTCAGAATATTTTGCTCCTATTTTTCCTTTTCTCCTTCCCCATGTCCTTTGAATTTCATTGTTCCTCATTAGCAAAGGAGGACTGGGGGAGTCAGTGCCTGTGCCTGTCTCAGACTTTTCTCACCTCAAAGTGTGGCTCCCTCCTAGGTGAGCTGCCTTTTAGCTATTCTGGACCCCATGCATTATGAAACTCCACTAGAAGACTCTAGATCTGGAGGCAATGTATCAGTATATGAGGAGAACTGCAGTTAATGGTAAAGTCATCTGGTTTTAGTCTTACTGTGTGCCTGAGGAATGAATGCTAAAATAAAGTATGCTTAAGAAAATCCTTGTTCATTAAAACACATTACACTGGATATATAGCAATCTGCACTAAAGTAGAAATTGGAAACATAATATTGGTAGTTTTATTGGTAGAGAATTAAAAATTTTTTACATGGAGAATTTTGCTCTAGGCCATACTCTGCTCTCCTTATAACCTATTTTGTTGAAGTTGTGTGGGAAAAAAGCTAATCTTTTCCATTCCTTTTTCATTATATTCTTACCAGGGAGTTCATAAAATATAAAATACCTGCAGTGTATTATTATTTTAGGTTATTTCCAGTGCAAATAAAACATTAACATATGCTAGGTATGAATATATTTGCTTTCAGACAGCTGGAAGTGGACGATTGGCAGTGTTCCACTTCCTAGTAAGTTGATACCCTAACTTTCGTAATGCTGATTTCACCAGAATTTACTTAGGTAGCTATGAAATAATAATTTAAAAAATTCTGGTTCTATTTATAATTACAAAAATCATCTAGGATATGTGAGCATTCACATGCCTGTCTGTTGATTTCAATGTTTCTCCTCACCAGTGATGTGCGTCACTCTATACATGCATCACTGGTCTGTGGGGTTCTTTTTGTTTGTTTTGGTTTTTGGATGGTCGTAGTGGGGTTTTTTTATTGCTTTGTTTTAGAGTGTTGTTGGGGGGCGGGGGGTTTGTCCCATAACCAGAAGCACAATGCCAAATCAGCAGCTTGTAGTTGATGTTCTAGTTTTTGCCTGGACCTTTTAATCTGTAGATCTTGGAAATACCTATAGTATCAGCAGCAAACATCTTCAATGGGCATGTGCTGTGAAAAAAAGAAGTTTGCCTTAGCTGAAAACTTCAGAACTGCAGGGTTGGACAAGGTCACAGAAAGGTAACAAGTTGGAGGCCGAGAGTACTGATGGAGCTGGATAGAGTAAAGGCTCTGCAAAACCCAGCCGAATGAGATTCTTGACCTATGCAGTTCTGCAAAAATCAGTTTGCACCTGATATACTCTTATTCAGAACAGGATTGCGACTTTGACAAGGATTGTTTGGATGGAAAGCTGGTGTTCTGGGGTGACATTATGAAACTGGTTTATTCCTTACCTGCCTGCTTAGTGCCCACTGCCACTGTACCTTTCAGACAGACCCGAGGGGTGGGGCCTGAGCTGAGGTCGGTTTAACTGAACCAGCACGTGCAAGGCGGCGATTAAAAGCGGCTTGGCCTAACAGCCAAGGGGGGCAACGACTCTTGGAGAGACGTCAGGTCGGCGGCTCTCAACCGAGACTTTGTGAGGGGACGGCTCTCCGTCCCGTGCTAGTTTGAAAGAGGTTTTGTTTGTTTTTCCTCTCCCTCGCCCTGGCCTCCCTTCCCTCCTTCCCATCTCTCCGGCCCGGGGAGCCTGTGGGGTGGCCCCGGCGGGCCAGCGGAGTAGCCCTGGCCAGTCCAAACTGCGAGGAACGCCACACCCGTGAGCGAGGAGGCGGAGTCACCAAGAGCCACCAGCTCCGCCCACTGTGCCATTGGCTCCTTGCAGGCACCCTTTTTGCGTTTTGTTCTCTTTGTTTCTCCCACTTTAATTTTGTGTTAATAGATAGGGGTTTTTTCTGTGTTAATAAATAGTTACCTTTTTTTCTCCACTTTCATTTGCTGTTGTTAATTTGTTTCATTGGCAGAGGGAAGAGGGGAAGCCATTTTTCCTTGGGAAGAGGCGCTCCTCCCTGAGCGTTTCCTCCTGAACACCTTTGTCTCCCAAACTGAGACAGCTGGGCAGGGGAGATGCTGGTAGGAGATATGATAGCATACAAGAAGGCATACATACAGTTTTTTGACAGTACCTATGTCTGTGAAATGAAAAAATGGGAAGGTCTTGAAGGCTGAAACTCAATAAATAAATTATTGGAAGAAAACCCACCACAAAACTGCCAATAATGTGCTCTTATTTCCCCTGGAAGGGATGGTAAAATATGAATGAAGTTGATTCAGTGAGATTAATATAAAATAATGTATACTGTTATCCTTTATCTTTTTGTGAAGATAATGATATAAATCAGTGGCTTTCAGTCTTTTGGACTGCAGAAGTTTGACATTTTTTCAGTGGAAACATGTAGTGAATTAATCCATCTACTGCTTGTTTACTTCTCTTAACCACTGCTTGCAGATATCTGAAGTGTGATGTATAGACCTCCAGGCTGTTACTGATCACTGTTTCTACATCTGTCAGCTCATAAAATAGATTTGGTTTCAAATAATGTTCACTTAGTCCCATGTGAGAAACAACTTTAAACTTAAAATCGTGGCAGATATGGTGTAACAGTCCTTTATCCTGTCCTCCTCATCTGTTCCCTTCAAAACCACCATTGTGGTCCTCTATATTTGAAGAGTTTCTGCAATTTAGTCTTGTCACTCTGCCAGTCACAGGACTGTGTCTGTGGTGTTTCTGTATCTCTGTTCTGCCTCTCTGCCAACACAGAGACTTTAGACTAATTTTTGCCTTTTGGGGATTTTTATTTGGTACCAGTTTCCACTAAGAAGAAAGCCCTATTCGTTTGTTTGGGAAGGCAATTGACCATTCTAAGCCTTTCTCTACAGGGTAGCTGACTAGTTTATTTTCTCCTTCTACTTGTTGAAATTATTTGTGTAAGTTTCTGATTGTAAATGAAAATTCTGGTCCTTCCCTTCTTGCTTTAAATTATTTTCAAGTATAATTTTGACTTTTCTCCCAGATTTCATTTAAATTTTTATTGACATTTGCTTAAAATCCCTTAACATTATTTTACATCTAGATTTTTTTTTCCTAACAGATGAATAAAATTTGAAGGTATTATTAGGTTTCCTTTTTTTCTGATGTCCAGTGTATACATATATAGCAGTGTTAGAATTATGGTGACATTGTTTGATGTAATAAATTGGGACAGAAAACACCTGGCTTCAATTCTAAGATTTTTTTTTTTCCCCATCCTGAAATCCTAGCAAGTAAATATGCTTGACTCATCTGGAAAATATGCACACACCTGTTTTTTCTAGTGAGTGAGCCCTTCAAATACTTTGAAAGTAGGAAAGATGAACAGGCCTGCTTCTCCCTATTTTGTTATTACTTTGACAAAGACATGTAAGTTCAGGTATTATTTCCTTAAGATGGTTCTTTAGGTTATATTCATATTGACTAAAGTGCAGTATTTCTCTCTAGGCAAATCTTACAGGCTTGTAAAGGGGGAGTTTGTTTCATAGATTTTTTATCATGCTTTATCTAGAAACCTTACAGATCCTCAAGGCAGCTAAATGAGAAATCAAATCTGAGTATAGCATAAAGGAGATAACAATCCTGCATATGGTTGTGGTGAATTTCTCAGACAGGCTTCTTTCTAGTAGTAGCATATGATTTCAGAATGCTTAAAACTTGTCCAGTGTCTTCTGTGACTCTGTGTGAATAGAGTTGGTAATATTTTGTAAGCACCTAACCACACATTTTTCATTTTACTCAATTTGCAGTATTCTGTTGGTGAGTTGCTGTGAAGAAACATGGAAATAAATGAAAAAATGTTAAAACTAGAAAGCTAAAATAGGCATATAAATTAATAAAGGAATCACATCCTCAGGGAATCACTTGTTCTGTCAGTGCTGGTCACCTTTAAACACTTTTTTAAGAGTAGAGGAGAAGGAAATTTCAAAATTTTGGAAGTCAGGCAGGTGAGGCGGAAAGTTGGCTTGGCTGTAAAAGGAACTTCTTTTGGAGCTAAGGCAAAAAGGAAGCTGTGTGCCCAGTGGAAGCAGGGTCAGGTGACATGCGAGGAATAGAGAGAGATGCTGCTTGCCAATGGAGAGAGAAAGATGCTGCTTGCCAATGGAGAGAGAAAGTTGCTGCAGCCAAAGCTCAGTTGAATGCAGCTCCATAGAAATAAACGCACCTAATTGCACAGTGTGTGAAGCCTGCCTATGTCTGGAAAGGTCCTCCTAAGGACAATAGGAGTATTAACAGGTATTTATTTTTAAATTATCAGCGACTCTAAGGCTTTCTTTCAGTGAGGTAGTTCCCAAAGAATAAAGGAGTATTTACACTAAGTTGCTATGAACTCCAGCTTACTGTTTTTCCATGATGGATTGGAGTATCGACAGATGCATTTGGGAGAAATTAGCTGTGACATAGCAGAATCTGTGAACATCTGCTCCAGCTACTTTTAAATTTTTAATTATTTCAAATCCTGAGCTGACTTTAGACATGAAGTATTGTATTGTTTGGGAATGCACAATGGATAATAGTAACTTCTAGGAGCCTTGAGAAACACCATCTTAGATGTACATAGGTTTCTTTTAAAGTTGTCTTTTGAGAATTTCCAAAACTATTGGTAATACCTGATCTTTTTTATGTGAGCTTTTTGTTAAATGTTATTTGATGAACGTTGAGAGTGAGTATATAACAAATTTAGAAATCCAATTCACCTAACCAATATTAATGAAGATTTCCAAAAACGTGTTTACACTGTCTGTGTTAAAAACCTTTTGCTGAACTAATGCTAAGGATTTAGCTTAAGAAAGTTAAATACAGTTCTCTGGAGTGTTTGTGATTATGCCAACTAATCCTGTCATTCTGGCTGAAGGGAGGGATGGAAGGATTGGCAGATTCCTTATGTGGGAACAGAAGTGGATGGAAGAAGAGTTGAGAGCATTAAACCTTGGCTGTACAGAGCTAGATGCAGGTCCTTTGGAAGAAGTGAGGTCTAACTACAGCAGTAGATGTGGTGCTCCACTCCTGGGAATGTCTAAGCAGATTAGACTGGCCTGCGCCAAGAAGGCAAATGTAAGTATTGCTGTAACAGCCAACTTAACCAGGAGCTGCTCTTTGTAGGAGAAGTGAAAGCACTTGGATCCGAGAGGAAAATAAATACAGTGAGATGGATGCCAGGTCACAGGATGCTGTGCCTTCACTAGGGATATGTGTGCAGCAAAGTCACAGTGCAGAATTTCTAGCTAAAACATCTGTGGAAACTGTTCTGGCCCAAGGAGAGTCTGATTGAGAATGGAAGCATCTGTAGGGTCCCTGATAGTTGCTTAAATAAGGGTGTAGTCTGTGAGTACTTAAATAATATGGCAAGCTCTTGGCCAAAAACCCCCATGATGGTTGGAAGTGGCTGTAAATTTTTGGAGCAGAAGCTGTGTGGAACCTTTGTGACTTGGGAGTATGGAAACATCACTTCCAAGTTTTTTTCACCCTAATAAATTCCAGTTTTACTATATTGTGGTGGAGCTTGTAGTTTTGCATTTTGCATAGGATCTTTTTTAATACTGTCAAATGAAACTACCAAAATCTGGGAAAATGCTGCTGCTCAGAGTCGCTTGCCTTTTACTGAATAAGTTCACATGCTTTGTGTCCACAAAGCTGCAGAAAGCCGCTATCTCAGTAGTCACGTGCAAAAATGTGTCTTTTAAAATAATGCATAATTGGTGCACTCTCTTTCTCTCATGGCAAATCTGAGCAAAATATCCGAATGAACAAAATGCATTATTTTATTTCCCCTCTGCCACCTGTATGAAATCTCTGTGGAGTGAAGTAACAGTAACACCCTGCAAGCGCAGCTGCGGGAGTGGGTGTGGATCTTCCTGTGTCCTGTCCATGGACAGTTTTAACTTACAGCAGTGGAGAACACAACCTTCTTTTTATATAGTAAATTAATGCTGATTGGTGATATCTGCTTAGTTCTCACAGATTTCAAAATACTGACCCAAAAGTGTGCAAGTCTGTAGCAGTTTTTCATGAATTTCATAAATTCTCAATACTCAGTCCTAATCAGTTAATTTAATTTCATCTTGCATGTGGATGCCTGTGACTTGAGGCATTCTGATGAGTGTATGGGTGAGTTTAAGCATGTCTTGAAGTATAAGATGCTCTAGGGAGGTGTCTAGTCTACTAAACTCTGTTTTTCTTTAACCAAGTTTTCAGAAAAGTATCTTTTACAACTAGCCCAGCAGTCCAGCTGAGAGAAGGTGGAATGAAGTAGAAACTTCACTGTCATTAGTGGCTGTCAGCATTTAATAGATATCTATTTGCACCTTCCCTAAAAACAGCTATGTCACTGCTGTTGCGGGTAGCTGACATAAGATATCTATCAGATAATGTCTAATCCCAACCTTATGGGGATTAAGCAGGCTTCTAATATTTGCGCTGGAGTTCTCTTGGTCTGTCAGGCTGTTGTGCTATTTATAAACTTTTAATATAATTGCAAGACAGTTGTCATTTAATTAATATTAACCTCAATTGATTTTCTTCTCTTGACACCTTCTAAGGCTTTTGTCTTGGTGTTTGATTTTAGAGTTTGACATTTCACTGTGAAAGTTATTTGAGTATTGGATGGTCAACATAGTGAATTAGTCATAAAATGGGTGGGCATTTTGATCACATTAGTCATGCCCAGGTTTTTAAAATCCTATGTTTATAGTCCAAAATAATCTAGTTCTCTTTAAAAAGCAGAATATGTTTCATTGCACTAAAGCCAAAGATTTGCATGTCTGTCAGTAGAACTGTTTTGGCTGCTCTGTTTAACCAAGCTAAAGTTGCAGTGTGGATAGCAGTAATGCCCTTTTTAGGAGAAGCTGTGTCCAGATCGGATCTCTGCTTGCCAAGAGATACCTTCCTTTGTGCAATTAGTGTCCATTGGCGTTGATTGGCTGCAGCTCCTTTCCCAGACTACCCTGTCTGGCAGCCTACTTTTAAAGTTTTACCCATCTATTATGTCTATTTGCCTCTGCTCTGCTGTCAATAGAGTTTTTAGTCATGTTTTCATGTGTTTTTTCAGTCCTCAGACTAATTTTTAGTCTTAAAGGATGCCTCAAGGAGCCCACATTCCAGGGTTCAGGTGAATTCTGTAGACTTCTCAACAGCAACACATAGATAGGATAGATTAACTATGTCATTTCCTGGTGTCAGTTGATGGAAATATAGGAAACATGAGAGATAGAAGGAATTTTTGATTTCAGATTGACTCCATGCCAGTATGACTAAACAGCATATTGTTGTTGGAGGTATCTCACACCATAGATACTCTTAAATGATTCTAAGACTAGTGTAGAACAATGACTTTGTGTTTTAAATGTAACAGAAACATTTAGTTTTTCCAGCTAATGAGAAATAAGACACAAATAGTAATTGATTCCTTGTCATGATAAAATTTCAAATATATTTTTCTTTCTTCAGCTGAGGAAACAAATATGTGCAGTTTTTCAGTAGTGATTGACTGGAAAAATTTGCAATACATTTTTCAGCTTGGAATTTGGAATAATTTTGAATTGTTGAGGGAGATGGCATGAAATGAAGTAAGTCTGCAGCCTCACTGACTGCAGTAACTGAGGGGTTTGTGCTTTCCAGAAAATGAGCAAAGAAGACATAATGCCCAAATCCCTGCAAAGATAAATGAGAAAGGGGTGAGAGCCATGCCTAGTAATGGTGTGGCTGTCAAGAGAAAGAAATTCAGGGAAGGTGATGATTATCTCTGTGTGCACTTCTAAGGATAAAGCCACACTGTGGTTTTGCACTATGTAAGCTTGCAAAGTAGGATTAATGGGACAATGCTGAAGCCTTGATCTCTGAACAGTGGAAAATATAATCAAAGAGATTCCAAGGAGGAGGTTGGAAAATTAAGTGAATGAGACAGCTTTGGGGTTTTTTTTGGGTGAGTTTCCTCCCTGCCAACAAGCCAATCAACATAAGTGAATGAAGAATGAAGCAACACAGATGTAACTACCAAATTTAAATTGTCCATTTATAATTACTGACAAATTTCACAAAACTGCAAGTCCCATCTGCCACTCATTGGGCACTTGTGAATACAAGAAGTTAAAGTGGTTTGAGGAGTTGACCAATGTGCTAAATTTTCTGCTTTCTCTTGGTGATAAGTCTGAATCCGAACCAGCTGAGATACCACAGGGAAGTGTACATGCATTCCCCAGGGAAAGGCATACATGATCTAAACAGTGAAGGAGATAAATGCAGAAATGAGAAAATGTACTACTTGACATCCGATAACTCAGTGAACGGAAAGCAGGAGTTCACTGGGTCATGGATTTTGCAGGGACATTTAAAATAATGCCAAAGGAAAGTGTCATTTGGGGGCCAGTGGGAAGAAGAAAGGATTGTGGAAGAGAAGGGATGGTTTAACAAACTGTTGATAATTCATTGAACAAACACAACAGCAAATGCGCTCCTGAAAGATTCCTGTTGCTGGAAGGACATGGAGGAGGTTCCATGTCATCACAGTGTATTAAATAATACTAAAGGATAGTTGCGTTATTACTACATCTGCAAAAATATAAGCAGACCTTGCTAATAATTTTTTAGACCCTGCACACAGATGCTTACCAATGTAATATTTGATCACTTTCTGCATACACATAGATCAAGAGTAGTAAAACTTCTAAGAAGGTTTTGTAGGCTTCCTGTTTCATCTTCTTAGAAACCTGTGCTTTGAATAATATATATTATTTTAGGTACTAGGGGAATGTGGAAATTTGATGGCAAGAGGACATGGGTGATGTAATTCAGCTGTAGATGAAATCCTACATAGGCAATAACTATCAAGATTTGGAACAACTAATCATCAGGTAATGTCTTGACTGTGACTCAGTCTATTGAATGAAAGGACTTAGGAAGATGAAGGATGATATGCTTCCCCAGAGAGATACTAATCACAAACTAATCTAAGTATCCTGGGAAGCAGCTAGCCAAGCAGAAATTAAATCTTCACAGGACTTTTCCAATTACGCAGTACTAGTCTAGATGTTCATGTTGCTGAAACATCTTTATTTCTGAAGGAAAATAAAGACAGGAAACACCAGCATCATGGGATGTTTACTGGCTGTGACAGTTGCTGTCAGGAGGCAGGAGGAACATTCTGTTTCACACTGCCTGGGACGTGGGTGCCAGTGTCTTAGGATGAAAGTAGTGGAGAAAAAAGTAAGTAGATTTGTCTTTCTAAAAATCTTTCTGTGTGTGCTTAATACTTGCTTAACCAGACAAAGTTTTTAGAAGCCTTCAGGTAGCTTGATGTAAATCTGCCCTTTACTGTTTGTCAGGATGCCTCCTCAGTGGGCAGTGGAAGAGGAGTGGGCTGGCAAGAGAGCGGAAAAAAGACAGAGGTGTTTGTGGCAGTATTGGGTATAGAAAAGACAGTGTCCACTAGCAAACTTATACCATTGCTAAACCCACTGTTGTCTGTCATGGTAAATAAGCATGAAGCCAGTGGTGCTGGTGTAGATGAAGTGCCTGTGTGGTTTTGACATGGTTGAGAAGAAAAAAAGTCAAGTGATTGTGCTCCAAATTAGCAGTTCAGAGCATACCTTAGTTCTTGCTGCTTTCCAATGGAAGGAAGGCCCAAGTATGATGGAATCTTTTATAGAACACTAGTAGGAAAGAAGTCACAGGTAGTATTGATTTTTATGATTTTAAGAAGAAATACCCCTTTTGAACATTATCAATGAGAGTAGCAGCCCATAAGAGGACATGTTTAAGCTTGTGCTTAGATTATTCAGTTTAACAGGTTTTAAATTCTGTTTCAATGAATTCTTTCTAATTGGCCATTTATTGTTTGTTGAGTTTTCTCTCTTTTTTCAAACATAGGTTGGTCACTCTATATAGACAGGTCCCTCGTACTGGAGTCTTTATAACCTTGCTGACAAAGCCACAGCAAAATGCTTGGATTGTTTATTTAGGGGAGTTTAATGGATGAGATATAATTTTCTTAGCTGCGTGATTGCCAAGTGTTGTGGTTGTGGAGGTGGGCTTGTGAGCTCTGCTTGAAATTTCTTGCACCCACACAGGCAAGTATCTTGAAACATGCACTCTGCTGCCTTGTTCTGTCTTTTGAGAAACAGTCTTTGGGCGCATGAAGATACATGGGAAAGGGTCAAGGGCCATCTGGGCAGAGCCATCGCTCACAGATCCAGAATTTCTAAGTTTTTCTTGTTTCCAAAACTTTGTGAAGAGCTGATTTTCTTGCTGAAAGCAAGGGTTTGTGATACTGTGTCACTACATTAGAATGAAATAAAAAAATAGCTTTATGATTTCACACTAAGCTGGATATGTTCTTTTGATGGTTCTTCTGTGTATGTTATTTTCTATGTTTCTTTGAAGAATTAGATTTGTTGCCATTAATAAGGAGACTGGATTCAGTGGACTATGCTTTGAGGTAGTTAGTTGTTTTGCTTTCCTTTTTTTTTTTAAGACGCCTGAGTAGTCTCACTCATATGTTGAGAGTATTTTGGCTTCAGGAGCATACTTTTTTCTGAGATAGAATGACAGTGATTTTGATGTCTTTTGCCTTTTCTGTGAACAGGCATAGTCTGCCTGTTGGGAACATGAAGATGTGTTAACAGTGCATTGCCATTGTCTGATCCTCAGGCATTCCAGTACTGTATTTTTTCCTGTCACATGCAGTTGTTATTAGAAACTTGAAATGTATGGGGCCAGAGAAAGGGCCTAATATTTGAATATTTCAGTTCAGTGTCATGGCCTGTAATGCATAGGAAGTGATATATATGACTGGATGATTGTCTTGTCTTGCCTGGATTCAAGATCTGCTAGTCCCTGGCAATGATTTATATAGATTTTTTTCATATACTTCCTTCTAGAAGAGCTTGTTTTGGGGAAAGGAAAGAGACACAGTATTGAGCTTTTATGACTGTGAGTCACTTGACCCTGGCTGGACTCCAGGC
>VYZT01000085.1:0-18173 GCA_013400735.1 Pomatostomus ruficeps
TATATATATATATATTTAAATGCTGATTCACTCACTAAGAACGGAAAAAACCACTACTGGATTTATATAAGGGAAATTTATTTTCAGGCATTGTGATCACTAAGTTTCATGGTTTAGGAATGGCACTCTCTAATTTAGTGATCTCCCTGCCACCAAAGCTCCAAACCAGAGGAGGCTCCCCGACTTCTCTCTCCAGTGAGACAGAAAAGGCAGAGATTAAAGTTGAGAGAAAAACAATTTACTGGAAACAGCAATGAGATGAGAAAACTAACAGTAACAGCAGTGTTACTAATAACAAAAGTATACAAATGAGAGTGATTTACATGCAAAAATTACTCAATGACTAACCCGACACAACCTTGAGACAATGAACAAAGGTGCAGAGATCCTCTGCACCCACACTTTTTTTCTTTCTAAAATTAAACCATGCCCACTTTCTTCTTGGAAGTGAGAATGCCCCTGGAGGTGACCTGAGGTACTATAGAATAGCAACCTAGAAACACCCACACACCTCCTCACCCAGTCTCCTCACAGCAACTGCGAAAAAATTAACTCTGTCCTAGCCAACAACCAGGACACTAAGGAATAACAAGGAGAAGTTGGAAACACCAGCTGTTTTGGTTATAACAAGTAGAAGGCTATTGATAGAAATCCCTATTTGCTGGAAAAAGGAGTGCCATAAATATATTAGTAACTTACTGGGACCCTGTATTTCAACCAAGTTCACAGCGGCAGTCTAGGAGGATGATGATTTATTTCCCAGTGTTTGAAAGTTATAGAGCTTATTTTAAAAAAGCTAAAAGAATTAACTTTAGCATGTGACAGTTGCAGGGGTTTTTAATTCTTTCTGTTGCAGAAATTAGTAGTTTTTAATCTGATGTTTGAAGCAAAGTGGATGGTTAAAATACTCCTTTAGTGAGAAGCACTAGAGAATTTCAGTTTTAAATGAAATCTAGCAGCTGGATGTGGCCTTCTGGAAGACTAGAACAATACTTTGTAAGATTTGTTAATCAGTTTGAAGAAACACAATGCCATCTGTAAGAGTGTTCTCTAGGCAGGTTTTGGATAATGGCTTCTCCTTGTGTGACTGCCCAGAATGGCCTTATGATCCCAAGCCATCTCGTGTCAACATGACCATATTTTCCTATTCAACAATATTTCAATATTTTAGTCAATTCATAGGTAAATTAGAGGAAAAAAGAGTTTGACCTAGTTTATGGTAAGCAGTTACGTGTCTGAACTTCAAAACTTTCCTTACCTATCCTTGTTTGTCTCCTTTTTCTTTTCCATTTCTCTTGGTTTCAGTAATCTATCACTTCTATATTTTAAGTGTCATGTGAGTTTATTTCTGTTTTTTGTAACAGATCAGTGTTTTGCTATTTCTACTGAAGGCTAGGCTTAAGGAATATCATGGACTCATTCTACTAAAAGTAATTTTCTAGTCTTCTAAAAGCCTGGATGAAATTGTATGGAAAAGTATTCTATAGCACTCTTTATACTGTTGAAATATTTTTTTTTGTCTTGGTATTTTAATTTCAGCTGTATTTTCTACTCAAATCTGTATTTTCTATCACATCTGTGATCTTATTTATTTTTAAGGCAATATCTGTATACTTTTGTATACCCATAAAAGCAATGGCCTTGTATTTCATTATGAGGGTTCCAGCTTAATATTTTCATTTATGTCATTCTACAAAAGACATATCGGGGGAAAAAAAAAGGGAGTTAAATCCATTTTGCATTCTCTAATTAATAAATAAATTATCTCTCTTTTTTAGTGTAGTGAAATTTATGTAGACCAAAATTATTAAAATAACCAAGTGTGACTTTATGGGTATTTTTATGTAAATCAAACTGGTTTGCCCTTTTCTGACTGTGTCAGAGTTTTAAAAATAAAATCTACTACAGATGATTTGGTGTATGCAAAAATACTATTTATAAGCAAGTTCAGCCATGACACTACCTTGCTATTCTTTGCTGTAAGACACTGTATTGAAATGGAGAAAAGCTTATGTGCTGCTAAGTGCAGTACCTACAAAGTCTGCTAATAAATGTTGTGAAATTAAAAAAGTTTCCTGCAGTATATGTATTCTGATCATTAAAATTATTCAAAAATTCATTTTTTAATTTTGATCTGGGTTAAATCAGAAACTTTGGAAGCTTGAAATTATCCTCAGGATGGGAGTAACTGACATTTTAGAGCAAATGCAGTGAAACTTATGGTGGAACATTTCAGTTTGCCTGTGAATATATTTGTGGATTGAAGCTGTGCTCTGTAATCTTTCTTTTGTTCCATTAATTCCAACTTTATGAATTCAAAACAACTGCAGTATATTCAGTTCTTTTATACAATGATAAAACATGCCTTTTCTCCAAATATTGTCAAGACATCAAATATATACATCCTTTTTTTTCTTTTTCAGTGATGACAGTATTCTTTGCTGCATAAAACAAGTAATTTCTAGTGCACTTGATAGAGAATAATTGAAATGTTTTGGTTTCATTTTTGAGCCATAATTATTTAAAGACCAAAATTTTGTTAGATATTTATGTTAGATATCTAGAACTGTTAGATACTTTACAATATGAAACCTTTAAAAAATAAAATGTAAATAAATGTAAATCTAAGGGGCCTAATGAATAATCAAATTGACTCTATTACATTAATTAGTGCATCTAATACCTTGTTTAATTGAAACAGTGTCATTGCACTTCTGTTTGACTTCTTGACTGGAAAAAGGTTAATATTTACATATGTAAGCTTTTATTTTCATCATAATAGAGGGGCAAAGTACTCATTCATTTCAATCTTGTTCCATTTACAAACTTCATAGAATCATAGAATGATTTGGGTTGGAAGGGATTTTAAAGATGAACCAGTTCCAACACCCCCACCATGGGCAGGGATACCTTCTACAAGATCAGGTTTCTCAAAAAGCCATTCAGCCTGGCCATGAATACTTCAAGGGATTTGGCATCCATAGCTTCTCTGGGCAGCCTTTTCCAGTGCCTCAACACCCTCTGAGTAGAGCATTTCTTCCTGCCATCTAATCTCAATCTCTTGTCTTTTAGTATAAAACTGTTTCCCCTTGTCTTATCTCTATCTGCTTGGTTAAAGTGTTGTTCTCCCTCTCTTTTATAAGCCTCCTTTAGGTACTGGAATGCCACAATGAGGTCTCCAAGGAACCTGTCTTCCCCAGGCTGGATAACCTTTTCAATCTCAGACTGTCATTGTAGGAGGAGTGTTCCATTCTGCTGACCATCTTTTTGACCCTCCTCTGGGCCACAACTTGTCACTCTGCTCTAGAAAAGCTGCCATTTCTTACAATATCTTTTCACAGGGAATTTTAGGGGTTATTGTCTAGCCTACAAAGAGTATTTGTCAAGGCCTTCTTGAAGGTCATTCTTGCTATTTTTGGTTAAATTTGAACAGTATTCAGAAGAATTTATTGAAGGAATGAGTGTTTCTGGGTTATGTATTTTTATTTTAAGGCTGGTGTTACCACTAGGAGAATGAGTAAATGTCTGAAGAGACCGCCATAACTTGTTAAATTTAAAACTGTAGGTGTTGGAATCTGAAGCATGAACACCCACTATTTTTAATAACATAATGGCCACTGAAGAAAGATATACAGTATATCTGTACATAATATTTTGCTTCCAAGTCCAGGCCTTCAAAATATTTCATCACGTAGTTCACATATGCCTGAGTAGATCATTGATGTATTTCCAGATTCCAAATGCATCTAAAGCAGGTCAGTGTGTCTGGAGTAGAACTGATATTATAACAAGGGAGATGTCATGTTTCTTGTATTGCTGCATGAAACATCTGTTGCACCAGCCCTTCCTCCTGCCTAATACTCTCCTTGATTAAACACTTCCCATATGCTGAGCTAAATTAGGATGTTAATGTATCTGCTAATTGTTTATTATTATGATTACAATATTTTAAAGTCTGATTAATGTTTATAGTTACTGCCAGTCTTTCTTCTTTACTATTGTGATAAAATCAGAGCATGTAAAACGTCTTAAAGGAATTCTGATTTTCCTGTGTCATATATCAAGGAAAACAGCAAAGATGACCACCAAAGTTGTGGAAACTGTAGTCTTTATGTTCCCAACTGAGAAAATAGAAGAAATCTTGTTGACTCATTCTCAATCAGTAAAGAAAGAATAGATTTTATTTTTATCAAATAGAAATTTAAATCACTAGTCTTAACCCTGGAGATTGTATATAGAGTGTAAATCTGTCAATCACATTAGTGAACTCACAGCTTCTCTTCAATTATTTCTGCAAAAAGGCCTGAGAATGTGTAAGTTTAGCAGTATATAATAGCCTGACATGTTGAGAAGTTCCAGTTAAGTTGTAGCCACTGAAAGTGCTCTGTTTCTGTACTACAGACATGTCTGCTGGTTGAAGCATCTTTGATGTTCTCAAACCTGCTGTTAGAAAAAGAAGAAAAAAGCCCAAACCTGACTAGAATATTTCCTCACTGTTCTCCCTGCCCTGTGACTTCAAATACTTTTTCTGATGTTAGTCTCATGAAATACTCACCATTTCCTCTAGCTGATGGTTCCTTGAAGAACTGGGATACAGTATAAGGAACTGTCTATGTAAAGTAATGTCTTACTTTGATATTAGCCAGGATGATATACTCTTAAACTTCTTTTTAAAACAGAGAGGGTATACTGAGAATGTACTAAGAATATATTGAGAAAGGCTGGTCTTATTTAGACTGGTCCTAAATTTATTTGTCATAAATACTGGTTTATAGATGTTTAGTTTATATTTGCATTGCAGAGGAACATGGTTAGTGCTTTAAGATAAATCCTACTAATTAGTGAATAGCTTTGCCAAAGGTTTTTCATAATTGATATTAATTTTGAACTTTTGCAAGCTTTCAATAGGAATATTGCTTTCCAATTTAATTAAGACACCATTGTTTTGAAATTTTTAAATTCTAAAATGAAAATGAAATTATAGTTAAAATACATTCAGTCTCTGAATGAGCTTTGAATGCACAGAGAAGCATATCATTTGATATGATAAAGATGGAAAAAATCAGAAGAAAGATGCAAAAAGCATGAAACACCTTTTAATACCCTAGGTAATTGAAACTTTATACAGTGCAGAAAGAGTACAAACTAGATATGAGTCTTTCAAAAGCATACAAAAGTCTTTTTCTTCAAAATTAAACTATTGAAAGATTGGGTATGTGACTGGAGGAATAGAAATCATGTATCCAAGAAATGCTTGTAGAGACTGCAAGGTTTAAATATATTCTGAAAGTGAGATACTCAAATCAAAGATGATACTTTCTCATCTCATGTTATAGATCTCAGTAGCAATGTATAATGCTTCGTAGCAGTGGATAAAGTGGAAATCTGACAGGATTGAAGCAGAAGAAGATAAAGGTCTCTGACAGAAATTCGTTTGGGCATCTTTTAGTCTATTTTCAGTCTGAATGATAAATGTTGGAGCTAAAATAAATCTTAATACCTATTTTTTAGGTAAATTCTAAAATATTGGCAGGTAAAGGTTTTAAGCATACTAACAAGTAAAAGTATATACATATATGAGCTGAAGTCCCTGGTGTCTCTGAATCACTAGAGGCAATAAATTGTTATACCAAGTTGAGAGATTTGTTCCTTTTTTTCCCCATCTGGAAAGATAAAATCAGGCAGGTTTGTTTTACAGAGAATTGGATTTATTTTTTCATGACAGCATGTCATATAAACACCATCTGTTAAAAGTAGACTTGACAGTTCACAGGGGAAAATAGAAACTAAAACCTGGGCCATGTTTAGTAAGGCCTGTAGACATCCAGGAAGATGTGTTGAGTTCCAGACATAGGATACCTGTCCTATTTAAAGAGACAGTATTTCTCTGTCTAAGCGAAAGCCTGAACCACCGTGCCGTGATATTGGTTTGAGAGTGTGTTGACAGAGTAAAGTGGTGGCTGAGAAGAAGATTTTGTAAAGGTTGCCATCCATCTGGGAAGATCACTTCATTCTGTGCTACAATTAAGGTTTCATTCAACATTTACTGATGTCCCAAAGTACTTAGGCATTTTGTATGTACGTGTATCTGTAAAAGGAGATGGCTTCACTGCAGTGTGATGTCCTTAAAACATGGTAGCAAAGGTAGCATTCTCCACCTTGTGAACAGTTGTTACCACAAGACTCATGTTTAGTAAACTTAGTAAGTTGAATAACCTTATCAGTTTTGCTTGTGTTTGAGTTTTGGTGATTGTCATGGTTTGGCCCTGGCTAAGTGCCAGGCACCCACAGCAGCCGCTCACTCGTTCCCTCCCCCGCCACAGCTGGGCAGAGGAGGGAAGGAGAGGGGGAAAAGAGGGGAAAAAAAATTAGCACGAGCATTCGTGAGTTGAGATAAGGAACCAGGAGAAAACACTCTAAGGACAAACCAGGCTACACTTAAGTTGCAAAGTGAAATTTATTACTACCAGAGTTAGAAGGAGGATATGAGAAGTAAAACTAAATCTTTAAAAGACACCGTTCTTTTCCCTCCCCACCCCTCCCTCCCTCCCACCAACAGTGCGAGGGGGGCAGGGTGTGGGGGTTCAGGTCAGTCCATTTCCAGGATCTTCTTCCCCGGCTTAGGGAGAGGAGTTTTTTCCTGTGCTTTTGCCATGGGGTCCCTCCCACAAAAGACAGTTCTCTGTGAACGTCTAAGGTGTGGGTTTTACTTGTCCACAGGGTGCAGTCCTACAAGGACAAACTGCTCCAGCATAGAAGCAGTGGGCCCCTCTCTCTCCAACCGGGTCTCCCACCTGGACTGCAGTTTCCTCCGACATCCACCCGCTCCAGTGTGGTCACCTCCTCCACAAACTGCGGGACTTTTATCTCAGTCTCTGTCTCTCACTGGGCTGCACTTGCTATGGCTTCTCCTGGCATCTACGCCTACTGCAGCTTCTTCTGGCATCCATGGCTGCTGCGGCTTCCGGCATCTCCCTGCTCCAACGTTGGCACCTCACCCATGGACTGCGGGTGGATCTCTGCATCCCCTGTGGATCCCATGGACTGCAGGGGGGACACCCCGCCTCACCATGGGCTCACCACGGCCTGCAGAGGAATCTCAACTCCAGCACCTGGGGCACCTCCTGCCCCTCTTTCTCCACTGACCTTGGTGTCTCCATATTGTTTTCCCTCACATGTTCTCACATCCTCCACCTTCTCTAACTAAAGGCAGCTGCATGCACACTTTGTTTTGATTTTTCCTTAAATATGTCATCACAGAGGCATAACCAACCTTTCTAATTGGCCCAAACATGGCCAGCGGCATGTCCATCATCCTCAGAGCCATCAGAGATTGGCTCTGCTGGAAATGGTGAAGAATTCCAGAAACTTCTCACAGGAGCCATGTTTATGGCCCCCTCCCCACTACTAAAACCACAACAGTGATTCAGTAGTCAAAATTGAATCTCATGTCTGCTAACATTAGCTACAGTTCTATGCTAAAAGTAGTAAAAATTTGCCTTTTTTTCCCCCCCCAAAAATGGAAGAAATGTTAGTAGGAAGATAATTTATTTTAAGAAACTTCAGTGTACAAGCAGGCTGCTTTTCTAGCAAGAGCAGGTTTTCACTATAACTGCATTTCAATGCTGACACTTTTCAAGAAACTACAAGATTAAACTTCCAGAATAAAATATATGAATACTAGCTAGTGTACACTTGTTCTGAAAACTTTTATTCAAACAGAAAAAACTTTATCAATCTAAGCAATATTAGTGAAATTAGCAGGATTGTGCTCTTGGTGTAGAGAGTTTTCAAGATGGTGAATTTCAGGTGCTATACATGGACAAAAGTTCAGATGAACTGAATTTTTACTCATGTTTGGCTTTTGTATTTAGAAGGAAATACTTTTTTAAATAAGACTTCATATTTTTAGTTGCATCTTCAAAGACATTTCTGATATTATCATAATCTTTCTTGATGTAGTTTAAAGAAAAAGTATACACTACAATAAGTGGTGTTAAAAATGTGTGAAGAGATGATTCCTGTATACTTAAAACTTTCTGGATGAAAAAAAAAAGGGCAAATGTTGAAGTATACTGTAATTATTGAAGCTTCTCTGCTTCTCTGCAGAACCTGTGCTCAGGTCAAAAACTTTGGTCCATAATAGTGCATTGTCTTAGTTGAATTTTTGTAGTGCTGTAATGCAATTTTTTAGTTCTTTAAATGTTCCCTTGTAAATCTTTGGATTTCTATATAAATGAATTGCCCCTGAAGCTGCCAAAACAGGCATGAAGATTTATAGCTCTTAACCTCTGATTGTATGTATCCTACTTTTATCCACTCCTTTTGCTGCTGTATTAAATTTGAAAGCATATCACTGTGTGGGAAAACCAGCTGCTTTTTACTTCTAATCTCTCATCACATTTCAGCTGTAATGTTGTCCTCTGTAATCCACTCAAACTTGTATAATATATTTTGTGCAGCTAAAATATTCCAATTATTTTTTTTTTAATTCAGGAAGAATGCTCTGTCCTTTTCTTAAAGATTTCCCCCCCAAAAATCTTTGAAGATGGAAAATATGATCCACAGATTTCTACTAGTTCTGTTTTTTGTGGAGGGAACAGAAAGACTGGAGGCATGTAACTGTAGTGGGTTGGCACTAGCTGGATGCCAGGCACCCACCAAAGCTTCTCCATCACCCCCATCCACAACTGGACAGGGGAGAGAAAATACAACCAAGAGTTCATGGGTTGCCACAAGAACTGGGAAAGATCACTCACCAAATACTGTCAAGGGAAAAACAGACTGGAATTAGAGATATTGAATTTCTTAATATCAAAATCAGAGCAGGGTAATGAGAAGTAAAGTAAGACCTTCACCCACCCTTCCCTCCTTCCCAGCTCTACCTCCTCCCCCAGTCATGCAGGGAGATGGGAATGGAGGTTATGGTCAGTTTATCACAGGTTGTGTCTGCTGCTGCTCAGAGAGAGGAGTCTTTCTGTGCTCCAATGTGGGGTCCATACCATGGGACATAATTCTCTATGAACTTCTCCAATGTGTGTCCATCCCATGGGCAACAGTCCTCCCCAAACTGCTGCAGCGTGGGTTGCTCTTCGGTGGAATGCAGTCCTTCAAGGACAGGCTGCTGCAGCATGGGTCCTCTAAAGGGTCACAAGTCCTACCAGCAGACCTGCTCCAGCATGGGCTTCTCTCTCCATGGGTCTGTAGGACCCTGCATCTGCATCCCCGTGGATCTCCAGGGGCTGCAGGGGCACAGCTGCCTCATCATGGGCTCCACCACAGGCTGCAGGGGAAACTCAACTCCAGTGCCTGGAGCACCTCCCCCCACTCCTTCTGCACTGACCTTGGTGTCTGCAGAGCTGTTCCTCTCACATGTTCTCACCCCGCTTTTCTCTGGCTGCAATTAGAATGGCTCAATGACTTTTTTTCTGTTCTTAGGTCTGTTATCCCATAGGTGTTACCACCATTTCTAATTGACCCAGTCTTTACCAGCAGCTGGGTCCCTTTGGAGCTGCCACGGATTGGCTCTGCTGGACATGGAGGAAGCTTCTGGCAGCTTCTCACAGAAATCACCCCTGTAGCGCTGCCCTCTCCGCCCCATTACCAAAACCTGGCATTGCAAACCCAATACAGTCTTTATGACAGTTCTTCCTTTTTTCAGCTGGACACACCATACGTGTATATGTGCAGGATAAAAAGCACATGTGTGTTCAGGTTTTCTGTATATTCAGTGTTCTGCTTTATGTCTTTTGTTTATGATTAGTTACTTTTAGTTTCACATATTCCCTAATTACCATTTTAGGAATGTAGAAGAAAAAAAGGGAAAACAATGTTCAAATTGTTTTGAGTTTTGAGACGACCATAAATTGGGATATTTATATACATAATATCATCTAAGTATCTGACAGTCTGGACCAGGAAAGAATGGAGGACAAAAAGAATGGAACAATATAGGATACTGTAGCACGGGTCAGGCCGGGTAGGCCGAGGAGCTAAAAGGAGAGCTAAATAAAAGACTACACAGAAACAGCAAAGGAGAGGGCAAAAAGAGAGAGAAGGCAGAACTTTCTGACTTTTATTTATATGTTTTTACAAATCACTCTGAATTAGAAGTAGAAATCATTACTTCTCAATTCTATTGGTCAAAGCATCTATCTATTATATTTCTTTGTCCAAGATAGTAAAATGATAAACAACAAAGACAGTTAACAAAACATAGATAGTTGTCAAGAAACTATAGCCATGTTTACAGCAAAATGTGTGAGAAAGTATCACAGCAAAGAGAAACACTGAAAAACTGCAAAACTCAAAACAACAGGATACCTTATCTTTCTATTCTTAACAGAAAACAAAAAATAGATTTGAGCCTCATTTGCATGAGCACATATTCAGCTGGCTGCAAATGCATTGTTCAGTGGGGCATTTTGTATATTTTTTAGATTAACTATCTTCAGTAAAGGTAGTGATTGGTCAAAAGTTGGACTCAATGATCTTGGAGGTCTTTTCCAACTTAAATGATTCTGTAATTCAGAAAAGTATTCCTGTTCTACAGTATCACAGTTGGGGTCTTGGCTTTTGTTTATTTTAAATCTTATTACTGACAGGTTTTATTATGGAGATTTTATTTTCTTATATTGTCTTAATTTTACAATGGTCTGTTGTGAATATTTCAGAAGGTGACTACACGAAATGTTTTGTTGGTCTTTTTTCCTGTCTGAGGAAAACAGTGAATTCTAGTATATCCATTTAAAAAAAAACTGACTGTGGAAAATTCACAATTTATTTTCCCACAGCAGCAAAACATTTTTTACCATAACCAATGAAAGTAAATAATACACCAAATGAGTCAATTATGTGGGGATTCTTTTTGGAAATTTAAACTGGTTCAAGAAAAAAATGGTAAAATATGGTTGCATTCAAGCGATGGAAGTTTATGTATGGGTAAAGTAAAGAGTCATCTTTAGAGCTGCATGTCTAAATATGTAATTTTCCTTTACTTTGCAGTGACCCAGGGTGGGGATGCAATTGCATCTGATACATGTCCTGATCCTGGAATTCCTGAAAATGGGAAGAGGGTGGGCTCTGACTTCAGGTAGGCACATTTAGTATTCCATGTGACCAAGAGGAAGGTATTTCCTGTTACATTTATACATAGCCTGTAACTATAGACGTGTATAATTTTCCTAGTTCTACATTTATTGATTTTTTGTCAAAATAGATTTATTCAATTGCATATCTTGAATTGTTTTTGCTTGGATTGTTTTTTAAATCAATGCATTTAAAATAGGAATCTTAGAGCATAATAATCTCTTCTATGAAGAAAAAGCAGAACTCTGTGGACAGCATAGAAGAAGAAGAAGCAGAGAGTATTATCTGTTTTCCTACTTTGTAAAAGATGTTAAAAAGCTTGGGGAACGTGGCAAATTCAGTGTCTGAGGCTGTGATGAATCCCATCTTCTGTTTTTTCTTGGTTTTACCTTTTGTTATATTAAAAAAAGAAGACAGGGTCAAATGGACCCCTATGGAGAAAGGAGGAAGTTTGCTCTTTCCCTGTTGAGGGGAAAAGGCAGAGAATTGAAGGTGCAGCAGAGAAGAGGGTCAAAGAAAGGAGATGGGAGCCTCCAGCTCCTGCAAAGATTTATAAGTTGCTCAGCAGGAAATGGACAGTCAGACCTAAGAGAAACAATTCGTAGGAATTAGAAGAAATTGTGCAAAGTTCTCTGCAACTCTAGAAAGCAAATTAATACAACTTTTCTCTGGAATCAAGGCTCTTCCAAGCTAGGTCATACCTGACAGGAAAAATAAATTAAAAATCTCTTCTATTTCTGACTGACATACTTCGTGGATTTTTCTCCATTTATCCTCAAAGGAGTTTAAGAAATCATAAACAACTCCAGCATTAAAAGATGCAGTTAGATTCAGTCATGGCTTCATTAGTGACAGGGCAGCAGTTCAATGTGTTTTAAAAAATAATGAAGGGAATAAACTTTCAATTAATAGGCTAGAGAGACAAGTTTTCTTCGTGTTTGCTGATGTCCTCTTCTATGTGTTCTGATTCAACTTTTCAAGCACAGCTGCTGCAGATGAAATTGTATGATACAAAAATACAAGTATGAATTTGCTGTCCAAAGGGCTGCTGTTTTAGGGAAAGAAATGTAATTTCTATCTAGGCTTTTATTTTATTATTATTAATGTTTAATGCATTGCAGAGAAAAACATCAGGCAGTAGAAGACTAGGTAAAAATGGGTTGCTAAAATATAACTCTTTCTCAGGATGTATAAAAGTGCCTGTGTGTATTTATCCAAGGCATACCTTTATACTTCCTCTGTTATTTTGGGGAGTAGTTTACTTTTGGGCTTGTGCAGGCATGCCTCAGTATCCCTCCTCTGCTTCAGTCTCTCCTCATAAAGCCATAAATGATACATAACATGACTCTTCTGAATTCCTTCAAATAAAATAACTAGTTGAAAGAATTAGGGGCAGTATCTAGGATCACTTTGTTTTCAGTGGAGAGAGGAAAGTGTTAACAGTGACAGGACTAGAGGCAATGGAAATAAGATGGAGCACAGTAAATTATTACTAGATTCAGGATTATTAAAAATATGTTTTTGCTATGAGGATAGTAAAACATGGAAGTTTTTGAGAGAATTTGTAGAATCTCCATCTAGAGATGGAAGTTCAGAACTAGAGTTCAGAACTCACCTGAGTAGGGCTCTAAGCCCTCTGTTCCAAGTGGGCTTGCTTCAAATGGACTAGATGATGTCCACTTCCAGTTAATTTATTCTGTGAATCTATAAATGTCATGCAGCTCTTATGTGTTCATGATACGCTGTTGGCCAACAGACTCTCATCTGGTTGTGGTCCAAATCAGTGGCATATGAATAACTGTTAAGAAACAGCAGCAGGTCTCAGAGCACCGATAAGCTCGAAGAGGGTAAGAAAAAGAATTCTTTTCACCTGTAGGCTGTAAATTGAAAGAGAAAGGGAACTAAAATAATTTTGGTGAAACAGGTTCAAAGATCCAAAACATGTGAACCCAAACATGGAAGAGTTCAATAATAAACTTCCCAATGCATAAAAGTACCAAGAGGGAAAGCCCAAAACAACCTTAAAGCTCAAAGTATTTTTTAAGGTATCTGAGAGAATCTAATGTCAAAGAACCTTGCAAACCACAGATAACTATGTTTTGAACACAATCTCTTAGAAATGAATGTGGGTTAAAAGTATCTTAAATACCTGAAGCTTACTTATGAGCAATGCTTATGCTTACTATACTGACAGAGCAAGGCTATTTTCCTCCCTCCTCTATCCCATCCAGCCTCTTATAATATTTTCATTTCACCAAGTGTATCTTACTGTTCATAGGGATAAATGAATGCATAAGGTGTTCAGCAAGCAACATTATATAAAATAAGATAAATAACACACCTTGTATACCTTGATCACATGAATTGTGTGCATGTTTTGGGCCTCCAGTTATGAATATTATTTGAGAGAAACAATAGTTTGTTTTCCTCTTAGACATTACTATTATCTGAAAACTCATTATGGAACAATTGTTTTTCATGTATTTTAAAGTTTGTTAATATCTATTTAAAACATATCTATCTTAAAGTTTGCGGTCTAAACCTAGATGGATATTTAAATAGAGAATTTGGCTGGAATTAACTTTTGTTTCTCTGAAATGACAAATCAAGCTTTTCCATAGAGGAAGGGGAAATAATATTTGCTGCTGCTGCTGCTGTAATAAAGGTACTCTGCAGAGTAAAGAAAGGCAATATTTGTTTTTTTTCTTTTCTAAGAGGCAGGTATAAACACCAGGAGCTATTGTTCTTGTCAGGAGAATGACAACTGTGAATATTAATCTGAACTAAAACATGTGAAAATGCACATTATTAAAATCTTTTCCAGTCTACTGAAAGACATGTTATGAGAGGGATTGATGGAAAGGCAGAGGGTTTATTTTCAAGACAGCCTGAGACCCAACTGATTCAGTGATGACAAGTTCTTTGGAAAGGGCTTCATCGTTTTCAGCATAATAATGCCATTCATTCTAATATTACAAAGCAAACAAAAAGGTATTGAAATCTTAACCTTTTCATTCTGTCCTCCTGCCACGCTTCTACTGTGTTAATTTCAGGAAGTAGGGAGATGATTTTCAGTGATTTTAAAACAATCCAATGGATATTTGGATTCTTTTTTGGGGGAGAAATGGCATGTCAGACTTTAGAGTAATGAGAACATAATCAGTACAATTTTGAGGTCAATATCACATTTTATTTTTATGTGAGATTGCAGACTAGTAGATTGTTTAAATGAAATCTGAAAGGGATCTAAGTAATACTGTTCCAGTTCTCCTTAAATCTTCTATGGTATGTGTAATAATGTGAAAAGGCAGTTATTTTCCACAATTTCACCAACATTTGTAAAAAAAAAGGCTTTTAAATTTCCAAGACACATTTTGAAAATTAATTTTTTTATGTTAGTATTTTCTTTTTTTAAAAATGGCTTCTTCCAGTCAAATTCTAGCCTTCTTTATAAACCCTTAAATTATGCTTTGATGGAGTTCAAATTTTAAACAGAAAAAGAAGAATGAGGAAATAAATTTCTTCCCCATGTTTAAAGTTTACAGAGAGAAGTAACAAAGCAAAACACAATACTGCCAGTGCCCACAGATTTGCTCAGTGACTAGGGAGGTAGAGATGTAAAAATCCCCAAAACAACAACTCCCTGCTCCTCCCCCAACCCAATTAAAAACATTCATTGTTAACTAGTGGGTATTAAATAAACCAATAATTTTCTTTGAAATCACTGATCAAACACACTATAAGACATCTTTAAAGGGATGTCCCCTTTTTAAATGGGAAACTGTCAAGCTTAATCAATTGACTCAACAATTTGGATGTGGTTAGGAGTTTTAATGCAGACTGTGGTCCAGATGCATTCCCTCTCCTAAGATGCTTATTTAGATCCATAAGGAGCTTTTGATTACTTTGTGCCCCTACCTTGCTCTTTAATGTGACATTTTTTGCTATGTTTCTTGTTTGTTTTTTATTACGTTGTATTCAACACATTTATTTTGTGTCTTTTCGTTTGTGTTCAGACATTTCAAAAGATTATACCCACTGTGTAAAACCCACTGTCCTTAGATCCTTAGATCCAAGCTATTTCAAGAACTTTGGGGAAAAAAATATCAAAACCCTGAAATACATACTTTGTAGAATAGTATTGAAACAAATTGAATCATCATAAGTGTAGAACTTAAATTAGTGTGTAATGTTTTATGTATACATTGATAAAAATTTTAAAAGTATTTCTTTAATGATCAAAACCTAATCTAAACGTAAAATCCTTAACTTGCTGCATTAGACATAAAAAAAAAATCTATATTCCTCCTGTTCATTTCCCCCCACCCCGCTTTGTTCTCTCGGGGGGAATATTCAGGTATTTTTAAATTATAAATTGCTATTGCAGACATCCAATAATTATGCATTTGGTTTCACTCTATGTTTTTGTATGTGCACAGTTTTGTAATTCTCCTTACGTGCCTTGATAGTAGCAAACTTAAGGGAAATGTTTGTTTTCATGTTACTTCAAGCAACATTACACTTGTGGGATGGTGTTTATCCAATATGATTTTTAAATACTTTAATTAGCAATTTGTATTTATCACTACTAGGTAACTGCTTGAGGTTTTTTCCCTGTTTCCTTAGAAAAAGAAATGCATAGATTCTAATTCTAGAAAATAGGAGAAAATGCCATTAAAAATATGTGTTTATGGCATTAAAGTGTCAGATTAATGAGCAGTATTTTCTTCACCTATAAGAGAAAGTAATTGTTTATTAATTTGAGGCATTTATTTGGAATAATGCTTGGTCTATTTTTTTCTGACGGTTTTAAGAATGTCCTGAAGATTATGACAAGTATAAAAGAAAAACAATTTTAGAAACTTACATTAATCTTCAAGAATTTCATGCATTTTGCTTGAATTATGGAAGAAAAGGGCCAATATTTTCCCTGCCTTTCTGAGTTTCCGTGTTTAACAGCTCAACAAAGTTATAGGAAAGGCAATTTTTAAAGCTATTGTAGATTTGAAGCATCATACTCAAATTCTAAAATTAGCCAAAAAAAAAGAAACAGAAAACAATCTTTTTAAAGTTTCCTGAAAGAATGAAAAGAACTATAGAAACACATCATAGTATTAATAAATAATATAGCTAGTGTTTTTGAGATCCTCTGAGGAACTAAGAAAATACTTGTCCATGAAGGGTGGGAATGAGCTGGCTGATAGCCAATGACCATTATATGCAGTTCTTCACAGCACAATTTTAAACATTGAGCCTCCTGACTGCCATAAAGCAAAGCCGTGGTGTTTAGGACTCAGTAACTTAAAAGAGATGAATCTGAGAAATCTGTTTTATTGAGTTCACTTAGTTCCCTACATGGGATTATCAAATACAGATCTAAAAGTGCTAGAAAACAAGCAACAGAACCAGTTAATCATGGTGGGGAACAAAGAATGTCACAAATAATAAATGGAGTCAGATATGTAAATACTGTTTAGGAAAACTCTCTGTGATATAGACTGTAACTGTATACAGTTTTTAAAAATCTTCATAATGATTGGGCAGCATAAATAATTCCAGAGGGACACATTTCAGTGTCACAAGTGTAACAGTCAAATTTCAGTCCTAAAAATATTTATCATTTAACGTAATGTTTAACAGGAAATTTCAACAAGGTCAGGAATATTTAATGCATTATTGCCATTGACTGAAATGAATATTTCCAGGTTGTACATGTTGACAAATTACCATAACTAATTGCTTATTCTCTCATTTGAGAGAATATAGGGATTCTGAAATTACTCATCAAGTAAGTTTTGTGGCCTTAAAGAATTGTGATTATATATTTTCTTAGAAAAAATACCTATCTATGCATTCATTGAAGTCATACTGTGAAAGAACAAAATTAGTATCACAACTGTTTTGTATTTCTGGACTTTCTTCCTTAAAAGCTGGGCAAACTAAATAGTAGACCTCTTCCCTAGAGTATAAGTTGTTTTTTTCTGAATACAATATTTGTAGTGTAGAGTTTTGCACCTTATTTTCTTTGTTTGGATCTTGAAATATTGTTGCTTGGCAATATTTACATTTCTTTGAGGATGTTGGTATTAAAATATATTTAATTCCTTCCTTCTTTCTCCTCTTTTTCTCCTAGGGTGGGTGCAAGTGTACAGTTTTCCTGTGAAGACAATTATGTGCTGCAAGGTTCTAAGAGCATCACTTGTCAGAGAGTGACAGATACACTGGCTGCGTGGAGTGACCACAGGCCAATTTGCAGAGGTAACCACTATTCTTCGGAATTTTTTGTGAAATTTGTAAGGGTAATTTATAGCTTCTGCTGCAATAAAACTCAAAACTAAGCAAACTAAAAAGGGAACTTTGTCTCATGTATATGTGTATATATGATCAAAGATTTTTATGTAGCTTGAAGCATGCAATCAAATGTGTAGAAAGAGTATCAATTTAGGGAACTAATTTCTGTTAAATAATTTTAATTTCACTTAATCTTACTTTTGTCCTGATAAACTTACTTTAAGTAATCAGTTAGGTTTGTTATTTTTTTCTAAATTAAATCCCAAATAGGAGCTTCTCACAATCATACTATGTTCTTATCAGTCCCAGATATTTACCTAGTCCTGATTTTTCAGTAAATACCTTTCTGTTCATCTATTTTGCTCAACTTTACAAATGACCTAACCTTCTAACTTATTTCTAAATGTTTTTGCATCTAGAACCCCTGCTTTAAATCCACCCCCCCCCACCCTGCTTTTATGGAGAAACAGGGGAAGTGGCTTTTTGTTAGTTTGTATGTTTTTCCATTTCAATCTTCTGTCTGTAATAAAAACAAAGAAAAATATATAAATGCTGCCAAAGTACATCACAACTGAGGTGCTGTTGTGGTTTTAGTAGAAGGGAGGGGGCCATAAAGATGGCTCCTGTGAGAAGTTTCTGGAGTTCTTCACCATTTCCAGCAGAGCCAATCTCTGATGGCTCTGAAGATGATGGACATGTCACTGGCCATGTTTGGGCCAATTAGAAAGGTTGGTTACGCCTCTGTGATGACATATTTAAGGAAAAATCAAAACAAAATGCACACACACGCAGCT
>VYZT01000085.1:18195-30371 GCA_013400735.1 Pomatostomus ruficeps
AGGTGCATAGGAAAAAATAAAGAATGCATCATGGTGTACAGAACTTTTGTTTTTATCTCAGTAGAAAAATTATTTCAGGTTGCATATTTAGGTTGTACGTGTCAATGAGAGTCTTAACCCCTGAAATGTGCTTTTCTTATATTTTCCTAGAACCAGACAACATAGCCAGGAAAAACAGGACAAACCACCACCATGAATTGGAAAAAAAGGAAATAATACAAACTGTTAGAGATAGTTTTATTGTCATTCAAAGTGATACTTCTTGCACACACAAAATCTTACACCCAAATGCCAGTTATCAGGGCAGCAAATGATGTTTGTTTAAGAAACACTGGAGGATTTGTAACGCCTGAACTTAAACTTTTTTTTTGTTCAAGAATGAGCTAAAACATAATCTCACTTATATAAAACTCATATACTTCATTAAAAAGTTTTAATTACCTAGTTATTTCATAAGTAAATTTTTTTTCTCCTCCTGCCAGATTAGATTTTTTCAATTTGTATAATCACATGTATGCTACACTTCTGAATGGTGTATAATTCTTAGTTAGTGTTATGACGTGCATATTTGTGGATTGTGGGGAGTGAAAGATGCAGGTTTTATTTGCAGTCTGTATTATTCTCAATTCCTTTACTGACCTCCAAGGTGCCGGTATTCATGGTGCTCATATGAGCACCAATCACTTAATAATAAAATACACGATGAAAAGAAGCGCTTATCACATTTTCAAAGTTATCATCAAGTGGAAGTGGTAAAGCTGATAAACTGCACCCAGCTTCTGTGGGCTTAATGACTTCAAGAGTACAAGACTTACTGAAAAAGCTGACATTTATATTTACCCCAGAATGGTGATTAACAAAGCTCAAAATTTAGGAAGCTGATGAAAAGTTACGGGAACCATCTTACTCTTGGCAAGTTCATGACATTGCTTGAAAGGGCACAGCAGTGGCTGTGGTCCCATGGGTTCCGGGGGCCCTGGGGTCTGCCCATGGTGGTGGTGCAGCTCCAGGCCCACCCCACCACCGCACCTGGGTCACAGGCGGGGAGCAGGGGGAGGCCCCAGAAACTGCCCTTGGAAACAGCATGGTGCTAATATAAATGCTCCCAGATTCCTTGAATTCCACACAAAAACCTTACAGCCATCCCTTCCTGTTTTCTCTAGGCAGTGTACAAGAATATCTAACATTTTTATGCAATCTTTTGCAGTAACTCCATTTTCTAAACAGACCTCTGGGCTGAACTTCAATTGTACCTCTTGCTTGGCTTCACCCCTTCCCTGCCCCCCCTGCCCCCCCACTCTCCCTCCCTTTTTAACTTTATCTTGTAAGTTTGAATATGAGAAAGGTATAAGAGTAACAGCTTGACTGGAAAATCTCTCTGGGAGGGAGATGTTTCTTAGCCTGTTGCACCTCTGGATTAGTTTCTGCTGTAGCAGACCTTAGGCAGGAGGAATTCAAAATAAACTAAGTATTAATTGTGTGCTAGTTATGGTGCTGGAGGTATGGTGCTTCTACCAGTTACTAGAAAGAAAATGTCCTGTATTTCAGGTCCCATTAATCTGCCCTTGCTATTCCCTCAGTTTAAAGTCTATAGATTGCTTAATACAGCAGCAATATGCCAGGCTTTCTGTATGGCTAGTAGGCAGCCTACAGTGGCATACTTAAATGTGATTAGTTGTTTTGTGACACCTGGGGACATGGTTTGGTGATGGACTGGACAGTGGCAGGTTTACACCTGGTGAATCTTGAGGTCTTTTCACTATCTAAATGATTCTGTGATTCTATGACTTTTTTTTTTCCCTTGTTAAGTACAGGCACCTTTTTAATAACTGTTAAGTGATGCTTTTGTAGAATTTCCTATGTGGATGAGGAGCTTTTTTAGACTTCTGCTGAGATTGTTACAGAAGATTTCCATGTGCTGTGTCTGAGACTTAAATTCATGGGTGGCTATTAAGACAGTTTTGGTCATAAACATGGAATCATAACATGATTAGGGTTGGAAGGGACCTTAAAGATCATCTAGTTCCAATCTCCCATAGATGGACATTTTCATGGGAAACGGAATCCTAGTTGAATCAGTCTTGTCATAGAGGTATAACAAGTTCTTGAAGTCTAGTCTCTAACATTGTAACAAAGGACCAAGTGCTGGTAGTATATTATGATGGAAGGACAGAAAATCTGATAGTCTTTTTCATCTAGTACCTTTTTTCCTATTTGTACCAGTCACACTTCTATTCATGGAGAAGATCAGGATTCCTCCCAGCAGTTTAAGTAAAGAAATGCTTGTATTTCATGCTTTAGAATAGAGGCAGCCACAGAGAAAGATAAAAACTAAAGTTTTCCAAAGTCCCAGAAATATGTTGGGTGTTTTATTCCAATATTCAGAAAAAGAATGACCAAGTTTTTAAAGAATCTAGTCATTCCTCTTGCCTGTACTGAAACTTAAGTAACTGCAGAGCCTAAATTACATCAGAAGGTAACGGAAGATATATGGATAGATTCTGAGATTTGTATCTAAGTACTTAGAAATAATATGATCTAGGCTCTCTGTTTAGCATGTTGACAAAGTGCTGTAGTACCATAAACATGACAGTGACATTTTAAATATTCTGAGTTCTATAACTCTGTTTTGTCACTGGAAATAATACATCTAAATATTTTTAAGTGCTTCTAGATACTGAAATATTTTGAGAAATTTAAAGATTCCTGCAAAATCTATCCCTAACAGTCTTTAGAAGATAACTGAATATGTTAAGTAATGTATTTTCAAAATGCTGACTATCTGGATTTGCTGAATGTGGCAGAGAGATTGTGATGGTTTCACAACTGAATCTGTGCTTTACCAAAGTCAGACTACATACTGTCTGGAACCATTTTATATTTTTTTCTTTCTAATTAAATTTCTGATAGTGTAAAGAGCTAAGGCACTACAGAAGGTCATGTTTAGGTTAAGGACATACAGTTACATAAATATTGTTATACATATGTTTCTTTCTCCAAATCATGGGGAAATCAGGAAGGAGAGCACACACTGTCTGTTCTTACATTCATTGGTGGAAGGCTTCCTCCATCGATTTGGAAAGGGTAAATCTCTTTCCAAACAGAATATTAATATGATAATTTTGAGAATTAGATTTACATAAAGTAAAAATAAAGTATTGTAAGTGTTGGGTTCATTAATTGAAAAGGGCTCTTTTCTTCCTCTGTAGGTAAATTTTCAGGATTTTTTTTTGTCTGGCTGAAATATCTTTAAGAGTAGATTGCTATAAAATATATCAACACAGTAATAATTTCATGGCAAGTTGTTGCTAATGCTGTCGCAGTTTTATAATATTTATTTTAAACAGAGCATCCAATCTAAAGCAATCTGATTTGTTGGTTGTCATTTTAGCTAGAACATGTGGTTCTAATTTACGTGGACCGAGTGGCATTATCACATCGCCGAATTATCCAGTTCAATATGAAGACAATGCACACTGCGTGTGGGTCATTACAACAACTGATCCAGAAAAGGTATGCTTTCTCTCTTGCCTCAGGTGAAACAGTAGAGTTTTGGATTTGTCTTAAAAATATTTCTTAAATATTCGCACAAATACACCAACACATGCAAATCTGTATGTTCATTTAAACACAAAAAGGAATGGAGTAGAGATGTTAGGAAAATACACTGGGCACTAGGGGGAAAAAAAGAAGTAGCATATACAAAAATGTTCACTCAGAGCAATAGGTTTAATTTAAGGTTTTCAAGTTTTAAATAAATTTTCCAAAGAAATACAAAAAATCATAAGCAAAATTCCACATTGCTAAATGAGTTAATAGTGAATTTTTCAAGTTGGGTCTTGATACTTGTTCACTGTTGAATCTTAACGTAAGATTTTTTGGCATAAAAGCTGGACGTGTAAGTATTTTGACAGATATTATTAGCTGGTTTACTACCTACATAATTTTTTTTCAATCCACTGTTTTCCAGTAATGATCTTAATACATAACTACAAATTAGTCATCTAATTATGAATAAGATAGTTGTCATAATGAAATGTTTTTACTGTTTTTCTGTAAAATCAGTAAAGGACAGAGACCCCTACCCTCAGGGGAAAAAAAAAAAAGAACTTAAAGGAGTATTTTACTTATATTGTAATTCTATATAGTGAAATGCTGGATAAATGAATTACATTGTGTCAAGGAATGTACAATCTATATGTACTTTCATAATACCAAACATACGTTTCCTGTACAGCTTTTTGGAAGACTGTGTTCTTGACTTCTTTAAAGTAGTTAAGGAAAAAATGTTTATCTCACCATAAATAAGTCTAACTGCAGAAAAGATAAATTTGCTGCATGCTTTCATAGAATATTGTTGATATGTAAATACTGTTACTTTGCAAAATTAATTAAGTTCATTTTTTTAAAAGAGGATTCAGTGTGCCTCAGTAAAGGTATGCACTTAGGAAAAACAGGCAAAAGTACAAAACTATCATTTTGAGAAAGATTTTACTGTAGTGGGACTTCTCTCTGAACAGAAATGGCTGTTTTTCAGTTCCAAGCTGAACTGTTATATTTTATTTAGAATAGCCAATAGAAGTGAATATTTTTTCAGGAAAGCCTCTGACTTTACAATCATTGCATTTTATAGAAATTATGAAATCACTTTGCATTTTTAAATATAGAAAAGCATATAAATTACGGAAAATGTCTGAAAATTTAAACTACTCAAATTTATATTCAGTAATGTGTTGTCTTGTTGATTTTGAGAAACATCCTATATTTTGTGTAAGAGAAAAAATAAATGTGCCTAAGAAAATTAAATTACTACTAATAGAGTATGATGATCTTAATGCTGTCTTTATTCAGTTTATTGTATTTTTTTCCTTGAATTTTCACAAATTTAATTAAGAAGTGTTTTGATTGCAAGAAAGTTTAACCATAATAATAGAAAAATTGTTACTGACTATGCTATTAAACTGTCCAGTGTATTTTTTCTGTGGAGACTCAGACTTACCTATGAAAAACAGTAAAACCCCATCTACTACAATAATGCACAAGTTCTCTTCATTCTATACAATATATCTTTCTCAGTGAATTTAAAATTTTAGTAGCACAGAGCTTAATGAGATTGGTCTGGATTAATTTATTGTTCTGTTCACTGGACTTGAAAATGCACTCTTAAGTAGTGTTCTGTCGGCAAGTTGCTAGTTCATCAGACACAAGAATACACAGGAGGAATTGCACACCCAGACAGATAAATTATGTTATGTTCAAAATTAAGAGGTCTGAGTAAACACTTGGAACTTTCATCCAGAAGAAAATCCACACTTGTTACATAGAGCTGTGTGGAAGGTAAAGAGACACGCTAACAGACACTGAAAATCACAGCATGAGAAAAAGACACGTGACTTTTAAGTCTTATATTTTAGACAGGATAGGCAATATTGAATGAGTTGTCTTTTTATTGATCTTGGATTTGTCTAGCAGTGCAACCAAGGAAGAATTTTCTTAATTTCATGTCTCTTGGAAAGACTGGAATTGCTTTAGGATCATGATGACTGTAAATGTGAAGTCTTAAAATCAGACTTATTTAAGGCTTACGATAGGTTAGGTTGCTTTCACATAAAGTCTACCTCATCTTTATCAGAATTGGGATTTCTGTCCCAAAAAAACTGCATCTGGAGTTAACACACACCCTTTCAGTTAAAAAAAGATATGAAAGAAATCCTTTTACTTTACAGACTATCTGACTTAAATGGAACCCTGCTTATTTTTAAAGAAAAATACCTTGCTAACATTTTGAAATCTATGATCTTTATAAAAATCAATTACCAAAATAATTTTCAAGTTTCCAAAACAAGGAAATGATTTTAAGATATGCTGAAAGTTTTGCAGATTTTCACCCTTGACTTTTCCTGTAGTTACGAATAACAGAACTCTTGAAAATTGAACTGTGTATTGAAGGTCTGACTTTAAGATTAAATTGAGAAATCTGTTCTTTCGATTGGTGGATTTGAAAATACTTATCAGAATGCTTAGGGTCCTGTTGATTTTCTTTTTCCAAGGAGTCAGATAGTTCATGACATGTTGTTACTCTGTATTTTAAATCATTTTTGACTAACTCTAAAAGTGAATTTGTGGCGTTTTTTCAGGTTAGTTTGAAAACAGAATTTTACAAGATAAGATAGTGTTTTCTCTTAACATTCAGTGCAGTTTGAAGAGGATAACATAGTTAAGAAGCTTTCCTTGGAGTTTTCCTTCCAAAAAAATCCCACACCACACCCCCCCAAAAGTACCCCAACCAACCAATAAAAATCCCAACCCCCTCACTAAAAAATAACAAAACAAAACCAAAACAAACAGAAACTCCCCAACTAAAGAAACAAAAAAAACCCCAACAAACCAAACCAACCAAACAAACAAAACCATAATAAAATTGAATATTTTAAAGAATACATTTTAAAAAATGGATACATTTTCCAAATTTTGCATTCTAGTGCTGGTGTGGGGGCAGATTTTTAGTACCAATTAAAAATGAAAATAAATTTCAACGGCCTATTGAGACAGTAGCATAGTTTCAGGTCTTAGACAGCTATATCAAGATTAATTTTAGTTAAGTGTTTTTCTATCATTGATTTGCCTTTTTCTGAGCAACACAGAAATCTAAATTTGATTCTTCTCCTGTGCAAAGGTATTCTTGCTTAATTTGAAGAGTTTATTTTCTTCCTTAACCATTTATTTGTTTCCTCTGGATGCCTCTATTGTAGATTTTGATCAGCATCCTACTGAGTCATTTATTAGGCTTTTAGTGTTTGCAAATGCAACTTTATGGTGCTCTTCTGACTCTGTGTCAAGTACAGGCTGTAATTCTTTACAACTCTTCATTGTTTTAGTTCTTCTGTTATGCAGTTTCTCAGCTTTCTAGAATCAGTCACTTTGAACTCTTCTGAGGACTTAGTGATCTGTTATCTTTACCTTTTTCTTACTGTTGGTATAATCTCTTTAGTATGTACTCAGCATGCCTCTACCCCTTGCTGTTTCAATTCTTTCTCCAGACTGTGGATACTTACTGCCGTGGATTTCCTGCTGCTTTCACTGTTTTATGGCAACATTGCGAGGGCTCCATTTTTCAGCCCCAGTGTCTATTGGAGGGCAAGATTTGTTGCATTATTGCATTGTTGTGTCAGCAATGATACCTAATTTTGCCCAGTATTTTCCTGACTGACTGCTAATTGCAGCATAGTAGATGTTCCATGGGCTGCAATATTGCTAAGTTTAATGACCTGGTAAATAAAGACTGTGCCCCAGTTACAGGGTTTTGTACTGAAGGATGTACTTTCTGTGCAAAGCACAGATATATTAAGGATTTGTTTGAGCCTAGCAACTTTCTTCTATACAAAGTGAAAGTTATTCACTTCAATTGCCACAACTGAAGGCATTGCAATTAATTATAGTGAGAGTGGGAAACTTCCCATACAGTTTTATGGGTCTGAGCTCTAAGGTATTTGTATAAAGTTGGATTATGCCTCAATATGTTGGTATTAAATAGTATTTCTGATTTATTGCCTTTCAAAGCACATAGCTGGGGAACTTCAAGACAACATTTTTATTCAGGAAAGCTTCCCCCAGTTCACATCTAGGGAATCCACATACTCTTAAGGTTGATTTTGAGATAATTTTTTTTAAGATAATTTGTTTTTGCAATATGTTCTAAAAGAGCAGTCTTACTAAGTAGCATATGATAATATGCAGGAGTTTGGAGTGATATTATCTTGCTGATTAATAGATTGGTTTAAAAGTTTGTGGTAGCTCAGACACGATCCTTTAATGACACTGGTCTTCCATATAAGTAGCTTATGCATATATAATACTTTGCAATGAATTCAGAACCTGTGTTTAGTCCAATTAGGTGGCTTAATATTAGAGTGGGATTTTTGAAAATGTGTCCATAAATAGCTTTTTTCTTCATAGATTCATTATAGACAAGACTCCTGTCCCTCCAAATGACTGATCAGATCATCCTGCCATACATAATAGGAAGACTTAACATCTACAGAACCTGCAGTGTAACTACACTCTGACTGGAGGAGAATCTCTTGCTGAGCACCAGATAGTTCATCCCTGAGAGATTATTACCATAACCCTACCACAAAATTGATTTTTATCTGTAGAATTTATCCTCTCTAACTCTACATCAGCCTCTTAAGTTGCAGACATTTTGAGGATCAAAAATATGTAGATCTAAGAACTACATTCACTAAACTTTTGTGTATTCATGGCAATTTACAAGCTCATGATAGTGATTTACTCAATTACTATTTCACAGTTTTTAGTATTGGTTTAATAGAGTGAAGGACAGTCATTGTGAATTTGGGATTGTCTCATTTGTACATTGTGTGCCATCTAGATTGTAGAAATACAGTAAGACCTTTCTGAAAGAGCTATTTCCCATGGCAGGTGGAAAATGAAAGCAATTTTTTTCTGTTTTCTTCTTCATACAGTGTTAAAACTGATTTTTGTGCTGTGTGTGAATGTGCATGTTTTTAAACTTTTTTATTTTTCTTTTGCTGGAAGAGCATCTTTGATTTCAGGGGGCTAAAACATCACTGACAAAGAATTCACATAGTTTGGAATTACAATTATTAAGGTCCTAGTAATGAAATAAACAAATACTGTTTAGGTTCCCTCTTGCCTTGAAAAAGGCTTGTGCATTTATTTTTTTTTTTTTAATAACTGAGGATTATAATTGGAATGCCATATATAACTAAAACATTTACATGAGAAAACTCTTGTTGCAGTATAAGGATGAGATTTTAAACTTTCAATGTCTTAAAATCTTGTACAAGACTTCCAGGGTAGCCTTGGTTTTGTAAGTCTAAAATACATTTCAAAAACAAACAGAAGAGTTTGTATATTTTAGTATAATGTGCAAAATGGACTTATAAACCTACTGGAAAAATCATGTTCTATATAAGTGACTCACTACAGTATATGTTCATCTTTAATTTGAACTCAAATACATAAACTGTAACACAGAGCTCTATATACATACGATTGTTAGAAAAAATACATATACTCTGCAAAAGCAGGCACAGCTTATTTTTTAAATTATATATTTGTGATGGTTTTTGTGTTTTGTGTATACTTATTGGAACATTATGATTTTGATTAACAATGCTGATATTTCTACCTTTCAAAACATCACATAAGTGAGACGTTAGGGGTGAAACAGAAGGCACCATTTCAACACTGAAGACACTTAGAATGAAATTTGATTTGCACATATGGGTGCTGCATGTCTGACCTCCAGTTATACTTGATATACATCTGTCAAAAGTAGAGTCAAACAGTGCTTCACCTCCTCCTACTCTAGGGGCTGATCGACTAAATCAACACTGGGCTTTGCTTGCTCTTACTGGATCAGAACCAAAAGGGATTTAGACATTTAAAATTTCAGCCTGTAAGGTTTAGTATATACATGATGGTGTGGAAGTATGGTAGTTTAGATGAAGGTTACGCTGCACAGATTGATTGGGAAGGGTCCCATAATGGCCATATGCTGGATGAAATAACATCACTTTGGAGTGGGGTTATACCAGATTTAAGTAAAAGTATTGAAGAAAATCTCTTCTACATTGATACATCTATTTCTGAGACTGAGTCTTTTGGTGAAAATGATAAACCCAAATTAAAACCACTTTCTATATTGAGTTTAGATGTCTCATTTGAGCATTAGTTACAAGAAGTTTTGACTCTTGTTTTCTTCAAACTGGAGGTAGTGATAGAAGATGGACGCATGGGATCAATACTCATCTCATGGTGAAAGCATCCAAGCACAAATTTCCTGCCACGCAGGAAAGTACTGTATTTCCTGGTTGGCAAGAAAAGCAAACTGAAGGAGCAATCTTAACAGTTCTTGTGTTATTTCCTGTGGTATTTGCTTTATTTTTCTCAAGTGATTTCTAACATTAAGTGCCAAAAAACATCAAACACTTATGTTTTTCCCTCATAAGGCCATTGTCATAAATACAGGCTGACAGTTATTATTTCTTATTATTTACCTTCTCTCTGACCTTCCTTCCATGCTGTTTTTGAGCAAAGGAGCCTTATCTGTCTTCAGTATCTCATATTTGCTTTCAGAATATCTGCTAGATTCACACTACTGAGATTTAGCTGTAGGGTGTGAATTTTATGAGCCTCATATGGATCTAAGTATGACATATTGAGTTAGAAATGGCAACTTAAGGGAAAAAACGACCAAGAAGACTTCTGGAAAGAAACTATAGAAGCATGAAAAAATGGAAAATCTGAAGAATGAGACTTAGCAGTATATTTGCTGTGAAATTCTTTGATTTTACAATAAGTCCATAATTCAGACAGACGGAATGTATTAGATGGTAATGCAATACTCAAGGCAAACAAAAGATTCATTGTCCAAAAAAGTGTCAACAAAAAACCAACAAACAAACCAAAAATCAAAACCTTCAAAGTGATCAAAATGATTTTTTAAATACAAAAAGGTATGCCATTTTCAAAGGTGTAATGCTTCTGTTTCCTCATGTTCTAATACCAGATTGAGAACTCTATCAAAAGAGAACAATATGTAATATTTTCATGGTGATATGTTTCTTCTGTATCTGTTTGGGTCAGAATTCTATAAATCCATTATTGTGACTCTTTATTTGAATATTTACTGCAGCAAAAGTATTTGCTTTTCTCATAGATACACTTTTCCAGACTGTATATCTGAAAAATTCTTCATTATTTTGGCCTATATCTTACAAAGCAAAACTAGGCAATAAATGCTTTTTTTGTTTTCCAATTACCAGAGATAGTCTTTCAAGATTAAAAAGGAGGAAAGCAAAACCATAAAAAACCACATACAACAACGTCGCTTTCATCATTGCTATTTGTTGTTATCCAGCCACTGCTGTATACATACTTCAGTTGTTGCTGAGAGTTGGGTTGTTGCCTCCAGCTTTTTTCTTAGAGAAACTTACTGACTGTTCATACACTTACAATTCCTCTACCATTTCCTTCCTCCCCTATGATTTGTCCTTTCATGTTGGTCTGCCTCAGTTTATTATTTTTTGCTGTTTTGATCTCCATCAATATTTTTTTTTCTGGTTTAGCTTTAATCTTTTCTTCCTTTCCATTTTATGTACTCTCAGAAAGCAGAAGATTTATGTACAAAATTCAAATATAGAATATTAATTATTTTCATCATTTAAATGGAGCTTAAAAACTGATAAAAGAATGGTCAGCTGAAATGTTAACTTTTATTTTTAACCAGAAGAAAGTAATAGCTTTTTATTCATAGTTTCTTAATGAAATGACAATACTATTCAGCATAACAATGTACCAGTTGGTGTTGTGACATATTATTACACACATACACACAAAATCTAATTTCTTCATAGTAAAAAGGTTTCAGACAAGTTTATTAACCAGAGAATCAATTAGTCTTCCTGAGCCATAGCTGAATATCCATTAAATATACCTAAATACAAGACACTTTCTTTCTTTCCACATAGCATAGAATTCAAATCAATGTATTTGTTATTACTTCTGCACATATATACACATGCAAATAAACATTGGAATGTTTTACTTCCACAATACAAATATATAAGTAGATCAACATAAAATTATTACTATTCTCTCATTTAATTCAGGATGGGGTTTTTTTCTGACAGAAAGTACTCCTTACAGAGCATGCATCAAATGAGAACATTCTGGCACTGTGTTTAAAATATCTTACAATTAAATCTTCACATAGCTTTTATATCTTGTTTGTTCTACAAGTTATTTGTAATTTCCTTGCTAAGAACTATTTGGCTTATTCACTATTCAATTGTCATATTTCTAAATCAAAAATATCAAGGTTTATGTGTAGACATTTTTCCTGGAGCATCTGCAACTACTGCTAATATATCATACCCAAAAAATGTCATTGAATTTTTGATTTATATTCCTTTTCTTTTCCTGGGGTTTTTTTTTTTTTCATTTTTCAAGTATTCTGCATAAAATATCTTTGTACAGACCCTGAGCAGCCTGATGGGGTTGATAATGAGGATGCCATAAACCCACATTTGCTGCACAAGGAGACAAGTGTTACAAAATATTTTAGGCCCCTACAGTTCTGTGTTACCTCACCAAGCACATTTATTTGCGTTGCCTTAGAACATGAG
>VYZT01000086.1:0-18274 GCA_013400735.1 Pomatostomus ruficeps
AGTGATGGTTGGCTCCACATAGCCAAAGTCTTTCTGTCATTGCCACCATTTCTTTCTTAGGAGATGACCAAGGCAGATTCCGTCTGCACTCCAGAGAGCATGGACAGTGAAGACGTGCTCTTCATGCTGTACACCTCAGGCAGCACCGGGAAACCCAAAGGAATCATTCACACCCAGGCTGGGTACCTGCTCTACGCTGCTCTCACACACAAGGTAACTCAGCTGCCTCCTCTGGGAGAGGTTCACTTACCTTCCCGCAGTGCTAACAAACAAGAGAAACCTGGATCAGGGAGGAGTTCTGCATTCTCTGCTTGCCGCCCTGTTGGCTGATTGGTTGTAAACAAGCTGGAAAATGCCTGAAGTGTGTAACTAATCTTCAGGATTTGCTGTAAGGAATATGATACTATGCAAACCTGAACCTAGAGTTATGAAAGCAAGGAAATGGCAGCGCTGCTCTTGCATTTAAAATGTGCCAGTGTTGGCTGCCCAGAATTTGCAGCTGAGGAGATTCTGGTAAATACCTTACTGGAACTGGTAATGTGGATATTACTGTAGCGTTTTGCATTGGGATGCAGGACTTTTTTGCTTCAGAGAGGATCTGACTCTTGAAATAGCCTCTTTGCTTAGTACTTGTCTGAAGAACAAAAATTGTATTTCTTCTCTTGTGGTTGCATCTCTGTTCTGCTTTCCTGGGTGATCTAGGGAAAACGTTTTAACCTCCTTTCTCTTGAAAATGGAAAGAGTCAAGGCCCTGCTTCTTGAAGCTTCTGCTCTGAGCTCTGCATATTAAAAGGTAACAGTGAAATGAGGAGAGCACTGTGGTGAAAGATCTCCATCTGGCTTTAGTGGTATCACCCTGTTTGTAATCACACACAATTCATGTGAAGGTTTTCTTTCTTTAGGCTGACACGGTTGAATTTTTAGAAGATTTGAATGTTCAAGTGTCAGACTTCTCTGCATGAAGGGCATTTGTTACGTCAGCTTTTCTAAGGGACAGCATAAACTCCAAGGCATCTCTTTCTTAGTCCAGAAGGTAGATCTGCACCCTGGTGCATTTTCTCCACCTGCAGAGTGCATGAGAGGGAAAGGCACTTGGAAAAGTAAGGTGAGAATTGTCTTTTCTAGGTAGAGGGATCAGCTGACCTGTGTGATTCTGTGGTCTTCCCTCACTCATGTGTGACACTCTTGTCACACACTCATGGAGTTTTTTTTTAGTTCTGATCCATAAACCTGACTGCTTTATGAGTCAGGACCTCTTCACCATATGGCAGAAGAGTTAGATTTACAGTGGGAAGCATTTTCTATAGCCAAGACAAGATAACGAGTTCTCCAAGATCTGTATCTTGAATTTGATGAGCAAGGAGAGGGTAGCATCTGGGAAGCGATGCACTCACATAGAGAAGCTGAGCAGCTAAGAATATTTCTCAGAAAATGCTTTATGGGCACCTGTCAGTTCCTCCAGATCTCTCCTGGAAATCTGGTGATATTGGTGAAGGCTCTGAGACTCTGAGGCCTGCAGTTTCCCCATGACTCAGAATCAGCTCTCCCATGGAGTAGGCAACCTTAGGTATCCAAGGGTCTGAGCTTTGGTTGTAGCTTCGTTGCTCCAGCTGGGCAGCTGCTGGTACAGCCGTGCTTCCTGTGTGTTTGCAAACATTCCAGGAGCCTGGGAGCCCTGGGACCGGTCCCTCTGCCTCGCTTCCTCACCTCGGGCTGGTCTTCCTGTGCCCGTGTCCCACACTCTTGGCTCCACTTGCCCCGGGCACTCTCCTGCTCCCACCTGGATGTCCAGCCCAGCAGCTCTCCTTTGGGCACCTGCCGACAGGAAATCAGCTGGTCTAACGTTTATCTTTGCAGTATGTGTTTGACTACCAGCAAGGCGATGTTTTTGGCTGTGTGGCCGACATTGGCTGGATCACAGGACATAGCTATGTTGTGTATGGACCACTCTGCAATGGAGCCACCTCTGTCCTGTTTGAAAGCACTCCAGTGTACCCTGACCCAGGTGAGGAAGTGGTGGGAAAAGGTTTGGCTAGACGTGGCAATGTGGGAAAGAGGTTTAGACACCTGTCCAGCGTGACCTGTGTGCTCAGGAGAGGTAAGCTCTGTGTGTATACAACACTCAGGAACATCTGTGCATCCAGGCTAGGGAAAAAAAACCAACCAGCTATCATTACTTTTACTCTGTACTCACAGTAGTAACAGCTCCAGCCTTGGCTGTTAACCTTTCAGCAGAGCGTTTGCAGTGGGCTGTCAGTGCTGGAAGGGTGAAAAGCCAGTGTGTGATTTTGCAGGTCGTTACTGGGAAGTGGTGCAAAGGCTGAAAATTAATCAGTTTTATGGAGCACCTACGGCGATACGCCTGCTGCTGAATTATGGAGAAGAGTGGGTGAAGAAATATGACAGATCTTCCTTGAAGGTTTTGGGTTCAGGTAAGGGGCATGAAATCTTCATCTGAAAAAGACAAGGGGTTCTAGCTGGTGAAATGAAGATGTCAGAGGAGCTCAGCTGACCACATGGGATGTGGTTAGAAAAGAGATGATAAAGCAGGCTCTGTGTCTGGCTTTTCAAATATTTTCTCAGCAGAAGGAGCAACAAAATGACATTTTGGGTCCATTGAACTTCTGTGTGATTGCCTGTTTCCTAGCTTATTTTGCAGGATCATGTTCTTGGCTAAAAAGATTTATCTGATGGTAAAGGGCATCACTTCGAATTTTACTGGCATAGGTGACCCAAGCAGCATCTTCCTGCATTATTTTCTATCCTGGGGGTTCTTATTACATGACCTGCATTGATTAGTTGCTTTCAGTGATATTCATTGCATTCCTTTTGGGCCTTCTGGAAAAAGTCAGTCCTCAGTTACGTGACCGCATCGCAGTCCTTTGTGCATCCCAGCAAAAGTGCTGTGAGCGTTCTGCTTGGAGCTCATGCGTTCAGCTCGTTGTGCACCAAGGGGGAGAACGAACTGCCTGCAGTCTCCTGGGTCTCAGGCTGTTTTCTTTCTTGCTTTGGTCTAGTGGGAGAGCCCATCAACAAGGAAGCTTGGCAGTGGTTCTACCAGGTGGTGGGAGAAGGGCGCTGCACCCTCGTGGACACGTGGTGGCAGACAGGTAAGAGGGGTACAGGGGACCCTGACCAGTGGCAGGTTGCTGGTGGGCAGAGAGAGATTAACACATTTCAATTTGATCCAACAAGTGTGTCAAAAAAACCCTCCTGGCATTTGGAGCAGCTTTTGAAAGTCACTGGGGCATGTCAGCACATAACAGCATTGTAACAACGTGTAAAAGCAATAGCAGTGTTGGGTTTCTTGTTTTCCTCCTAATGTCCTTTGATATTTTGAATGCTGGAAAATGCCAATTGCTGCTAGAAATATGAGGCAGGGATTGAATTTCTGGGCAAAGCTGGCAATAGTCAGCTTGAATTGCAAAACTCATTTCAGTTTATCCAACTGTACTGACCTTGTTATGGTCTTGTCACGCAAAAGCACTGAAAGCACCACGTAGCCACAACCTGTACTTAGGTGTGCTTTGTTTTCCTTCCTGGGAATGGAATGGGAAACAAAGCTGTGTAGCCAAAGGGACCTTGTGCAACTGCTCTGGCAGATTGAAAAGGACAGAGTGGGGACTTGCTGGCTGTCCATCAGGTGGCTGGAGGACAGTGGCTGTCACCCAGCAGTGCTGCTGGGGAGCACCTTCTCCTGTGATTGAATTGGTATTCTGTGGTTGGCTTTGGCCCTGCACCTTTGATGCCTCAAAAAGGATGGATTTGTGTGTTGGCAACAGGCTTGGGCCAGCTGTGAGCATCGATTAAGGTTTGTTTTCTGTCAACAAGCTGCTGGACACCGTGGCTGGCTGTCCCAGATCCCAGTCCAGTTGGAGAAAAGCTGGCCTCTGCCTCCTGGCCTCCCTGGCCAGCAGCAGGGAGAGTGCTGTACCCAAACTGGCGCTGTGCTGCCTGGAGGGGCCCTCTGCTCGAAGGAGCCCTGCAGCTCCTCCCCAGCTCCTTCCTCAGCACCCAGTCCTCTCTTTTCTGGGCACCAACACTCCGGAGCTGCTAAAGGTGCCGTGCAATATGTCCTTCTCAAGTCGTGAGATCCAGTTTGCCATGGAGACAGGAGCACAGCTGCTGGCACTCTGCCTCTGCTGAAAAATAGTCTTCAACTGCCATTGAGCAGAATATTCATTCCCTTTCCAGTCAAGCTGCTCCTGATTTTGTCCTTATTCCTGCTAGCAGGCTCTCTGTCTCAGTGTGATGAATTTTCTTCTGGCACACAACCAAGTTCCGTTTAATCCAGACCAGACTTGCAGGCTCTTTTTTTAATTTTCAGATTTGAAATGAAACCACCTCAGAATTCAGAGCAGCAATGTTAACTGCTATCTACTTCAACTATTGATCTCTTAAATCTTCTGTGTTCCTACACGCTGAGCAGAAGGAAGGATGACTGGCTAGGTCTTTCCTCATCATCTGCTTTCCTCCTCACTGCTCTGAAAGAAAACACCACGGAGAAGCAGTCGATTACTGCACGTTGACGTGATTGAGAAGAATCCAGTTTTGCCCTAACATTTTTTGTTTGTTTGTTAACTGGTGCACGCAGTGTTCATGCTGTGTTGTCTATTTCCTCCAAGGTGCAGGGTTAGATCTTGTATTAAACCATATTTCTCCTGGGATTTTGGAGCAACGTCAGTCAGGTGAGAGGTTAAAAACATTCACTGGACAGTCTGTTAGTGCAGAGCGCTTGGTCTTACCTTGAACCAGGCATAGTTTTGAAGGCAAACAGTTACCAGCTCCTGGAAGCATTATGTAATGATAAATATTCATGGCATTGATTTTATTAGAAAGTGGAATCAATCTTTTTCCACAGCTGATGTTTTAATAAAGAAGAAGCCAAATTAATCTTGGAAGGATTATATGTGCCATTCGAACGTGAAAGGAGCGTGGGAAGAGATCACAGGAGCAACGTGATGGATGCTGGCTGTGGTCCTGCAGTGTCACCTTTCCTATACAATTTCAGGATGGCTGGTTAATTGTGCTGCTGTGAGCAGTGTCCTCCACAGGACACTGCTCTCTGAAGCACCAACCTGTTGCCAGCTAATAAAGCCTGGCAGGCATCAGCAAATGGTGATTTAAGAATCCACTTGAAAGTCTTTGGATGAGGCAAATGAGTGAGAGAGCAATTACGAGAAACAGTTTAAGTAGTGTGGAGTGTGCAGATGAAAAATTCCTATGGCTCCTGATGGTAAGGCACCGGCTTGTGATTGACAGCAATAGAATCAAAGCTGGTTTTGAGTTTTAGGTGTAGTTCTTCACAATGCTGGAGAGACACTAGGTGTTTTCACTTCTGTCACTGATTTCACAAAAAAAAAAACCTCAAAAAACCCAGCCATGAACAGAAGCTGGTTTTGAAGGACATTTCTGAATAGGCCCTGAAAGCTTTTGTTGTTGGCATCATCTCACATGGGTTTAGACTGGGCTGGTGCTTCTGAAACGGATTCCCCCCAAAGCAGTCGCTCCAATCTGTCTGTGGTGGCACAGAGCACTTGCTCCACTCTGCTGCCAGATGGGATCTCTCCATGGCAGAGGGGAGCCATCCCCAGCTCAGACTCTGCTGTCCTTGCCCAAAGTCTGGGTGGGTTTGCTCTGTGTTGACAGCGTGGGCACAGGTAACGTGGAAACACAGCTCTTCTCTGCCAGCTCTGCCTCTGAAGGGACAGGCTTCATAAGGTCTTGCTTGGTGTCACCTGTCAGTGGCTAAAATTGCTGCTTCTAAACCAATTTATAATGGGTCTTCACCATGCAAATAATTTTTAAGGCACCCTTGTTACCACGCAGCTCCCTCAGGAATGAGGGAGCGTGCACAGCTGGCTGCAGGATGTGCAGGATGTGGCAAACACGGTGCTGGAACACAGCTCTCAGTGCTGTATTCAGGATGAGTACTGGCTTAGGAAGAGCAGCCTTCAGTTTAATCAGGGTCCCTGTTCTGATGCAGATTTTGTCTGTGCAAACAGAGAACTGCAGGTGTCTGGGGTGCTTTTTCTTGAAACAAATTCAAGCTCCTCGTTTTCAAAATTAACAGAAACATGAAGTGAATGCATGCCCATCAATGAAATGGGAAATACTTCTATGTGTAAGCCACATGTGAAACCATTTGCTACAGATCTAAAGCTTAGAGGCCATCAGAGACCCTTCTTCATAGCTGGATGCAAATTCAGGGTCAAATTCTGCCTTTCCAACCCCTGGTTTCAGTTTTCACAACCTCAGCAAAGCCGGTAGAGGAATGCACTCTCCATGTGGCAGAACATACCTTTATTTATAGAGCTGTATTTTTAAAAGCCTTATTCTCCTTTGGTTTTCTTTCTCTCTCGTGTTTCTGAATTAGCTTTAGAATAGAAAAGACCTCATTAAGGCTGGAGTCTGATTTAATGCTCATCCCAGCAGGAATGGAAAAGAATGATTAGAGGGTTCAATTTTGGCTAGAAGATAAGCTCCACCTGCCTGTAAGGGGTGGGTTAATCTCATACTCTGTAATAACAGTAATTCAGCCTCCTGAAGTGCTTTTCCTGCTAACCTTAGGCAGCTGTAGAAACACTAGTGGGAGCTAAATCCCCTGACATGCTTATGCTTTTCCTGTAAAATCACTTCTGGGGTAGGAAATGGGGCTGCTCAGTACTGCCCATGCCAGGCCTGTGCTTCTTGGTCTTGCAGAAGTCATTCCCAGTGGCTCTTTCTTGCAAGGTGGCTTCACTGTTTTCTTCCCGACCTAAGAAGAGCTGGAATTCACTTTCATCTATCATTGGATGGACTACATAGATTTTGTTTCTCATTTTTCTTCCAGAAACTGGTGGCATCTGCATTGCCCCACGGCCCTCAGAGGAGAAAGCTGAGATTGTTCCAGCTATGGCTATGAGACCTTTCTTTGGGATTGTGCCTGTGCTCATGGATGAGAACGTGAGTTGGGGCTGTGCTGGGTGCCCAAATGAGGTGTGTGTTTCTGCTTTAATCACCTTTTGGACAGCAAAGGAACAGGATCCAGAAGGATGTTTGTTTCTCCATGAAAAGGGTAGAATAAATCAGCAACTTATATATATATATAGAGAGAGAGAGAGAGAGGGAGAGAGAGAGAGAGCATATTGTCCATACAGATTTGCCAACAGGACATTGCGAGCTCTCAGAAAATCTCTAGAAGAGTTGTTTACATTTATTTTCTCCACTTGTGAGCCCCCACTGGCAGTCTGCAGTGAGTAACAGGGTGACTCTTCCCGGATCAATGACACAGAAGCCCTTTACTATCCTGTAGCACTCGTCAGGCCGGCCTACCAGGCCGAGAAGTCCCAAGGAGAGCCAAATAAGGAACCACACTGAACAGCAGACGGAGGAGCAGAAAAAGAGAGAGGGCAGAGCCCTCTGACCTTTATTTATATGTTTTCACAAATCACCGTGGATTGGAGGTAGAAATCAACACCTCTCAATTCCACTTGGTCAAAGTATCTATCAATCATATTTCTCCACCCAGTATACTGGAATTTATAAACATAGGATAGCATAGATAGTAGCTAAGAAACCATGGCCATGTTTACAGAAAGGTCTGAGAATATTTACAGAAGGAAAAAACACTGAAACACTGCAAACTCAGGGCAACACTATCCCTCTTTTGTTCACCTGATCGTCCTTCCTGTGCTTGGACCTGCAGGGAGAGGTTATAGAGGGCAACGACGTGTCTGGTGCGCTCTGCATTGCCCAGCCGTGGCCTGGCATGGCGAGAACCATCCATGGAGATCACCAGCGCTTTATTGATGCCTATTTCAAAGCCTACCCAGGTAAGAAAAGTGCCAAGGGAAGGCAGCTCCACTGCAGTATAACCACACTGAGTATTTTCAGTAGTACTTTCTGATATTTCAGCGCCATCCAGATCGTGGTTTGCGGGGGGTGTGTCTCACGTTGCAAGCGTGCCCTGATGGTTTAGGTAGTGTTGACCTTTCTGGCTGCCAAAAGGGATGTATTTTCTAGAAAACTTTAATGCCCAAGCTTTAAAGTCCAAACACTTTTTCCTTGGAGCTCTGTGTCTCACTTGGAAATTGGCATATTGGATGGGAAATACCTCCTGCATGGCTGAATCTCAACCCTGTGTCACAACCTTCCTTTTTAAAATGTGGTCAAGGTGTGTCTGGTAAGTAACTAGAAGTGGCAGGGAAACATTTTTTGTAGGACATTGGACAAGACAATTGTCTTCACTCAGGAGAGCAGCTGAAAGGGATTTGAAAGCTACAGGGTAGGCAAGAATTAGCTAGGCAGTCCTGAAAATTGTACAGAATGGGCTGGATAATAAGAATGGGAAACTGGTACAAGAAATTAAATGACCCCATAGTCCCTTATTACACACTACATTTGCATCTGATGTCTCGTTGATATTTAGTTGATAGTTGTTTAATTGATCTGGAAGGACAGAAGACATGACTGAAAGTCCATGAATAGGTCAGTAATGAGTCCTGGCAAGAGCCAGCTTCAGATTTCACAGCAGTAGCTGCCTGCTGCTTCTCTGAGGTGCCACTGGAACAATCAGATGCAGACATGGCCTTGGTGAAGAGCCAACACAATCTGTGTTACCAGATGTGTCCTCAGTGACACTGGGGTTTCCAGGAAACCCTGGGTCGTTTTCAGTTTCCATCAAGTGTTTTAGACCCTCCACGCTTACCGTGGAGTGGTTTGGGGTTTTTTTAGCTAATCTGATAGCAGTGTTTCTCCCACACTCATATGCTAGAGAGTGACTGTTATCTGGGGTCTGAATCTCTGTTAGCCAGGAGGGAAAATGGCTTTTCATCCATCCTAGTGTAAGAGATTAAAAAAAATTGGCAGTGTTCCCATGTACAAAATGTAATAAAACTGCTCCCTTTCAGCTGAACACTTGTAGTTTTCCGTGTGTGCTGAGGTGTAGCCAGCAGCAGCTCTGAGCTTGACCAGTAGCCTGTGGCACGACGGCAAATGGCATTTGAAGTGGTTTTATCTTAGTGCTGGGTGTGCCAAGAGGCCTGACCGCACAGATGTAGGCACATGAAGCCCAGAGAGGTCAGAGAGCCCCTCTTGGTTCTGTAAATCCAGCTGAGCATCGCTAGGTTGTGTTGCTGGGCTTGGTTTTACTGTAGGAATGTCAGCCACGGGTTGCTGCTGAGGACCTGCAGTGATTTGTCCAACTTGGCAGAGACCTGAGCTGCTGTTCAGGTGTTGATCAGGAGCCAGCACAGCCCAGGCAGAGCAGAGGAGGGCCAGGGATGGCAGAGGGAACAGGGAGATGGTGTGAGGGAGGTCACACAGCGGTGAGCTCGCGAAGGCCTGCGAGCTGCCCGACCCACCCTGCCCTGCTCGCCGTCCTGGGGCGTGGTTTGTCCTGCAGCAGAGCCCAAAACTGGCACTGCTGCTGCTGAGCCCTGTGTCTTTGCTGCAGGTTACTACTTCACAGGGGATGGTGCTTACAGGAGCCAGCAGGGCTATTACCAGATAACGGGGCGCATGGATGACATCATTAACATCAGCGGACACAGGCTGGGGACGGCGGAAATAGAGGATGCAATGGTAAGTTCCCAGCAGGGAGAGGTCCCTTGGCAGGGCATGTCTGTGGGGCAGGGTGACCCTTTTGAAGCAGCTTTGTCTCTTGCCTTCAAACCCCTGCCCCTGCTTAGACACAGCTTTGATGCACAGGGAATTGAAAATGTGCAAGAGGAAACAGCTCCCTCACGGAGGAGACCACGAATGAACAGGTGAGAGGAGCCACACTGTGGGCAGTCCCTGCAGTGGAACTGTCAGAGCTGGGTTTCCTCTCAGTGATGTTCTGCTGTTGCAGTTGTCATTCTGGATGCTGGTGGACACTCCATAAATCTCTCTCCTATTTCTTCCTTCCCCTCTGTTCCCCTTCCTCTCTCCTTCCTAAACCCGTGGTTTCTGCTGGTCTGAACTAGCTGAGTATGCCTGAGAATTCAGAAGTGTTAAACATAAAGCAACCTTGATTTATGTCAGCTGCAAAGCCAGCCTGTCATTTTGAGAGAAAATCATACTATCTCAGAGAACTGAAAACAAAAACTCTCCTCAGAGTGTTTATATTTAAAGCTTGACCTGTATATTTATTTTTATATTATGTGCCTTGCCTGCAAATGGCACTTAAATGTATCATCCGATGAACCTGAGCTGTGTTCACATGGAACACAGGATCCTACTTTCTCCTCTGTGAGTAATTCTTTTGCCTGTGGAAGTTTCTGATCATAGCTATAGGATCCAGTTCCTCTCACAATCTATGTATTGTATGCATGTGTAAACACAAATATATTTACGTGCCTAGATATGTATATGATGTTTTCTTTCATATTTTAATCTAATTTAAGGGAACATAATCCATCCTTTGGTGTGGGATGCAGATAATGTGGTTTCTTTGGTCTGTGCACCCAAGCTGTCTTACTGCAGAAGAATGTTAAATTAAACTCTGCAACGCAACAGAAGTAATCACTGTTGTGTAGCGTAATAACAAAATTGCATTTGGGTTAGGGAGTGAAGAAAACTGATTCTTCCTGCCTTCTGGTGTGCTTTGGGCACTTCTACTCACCAGACCAACGTGGGCTGGGATTTTGGCAGCTTCGCTTTTTACCTCTGCTGGCCACAGTTGTGTGTAGCGCTGAGCACTGCAGGGCTGGTTTTGCTTGGGATTGGGCAGTGGCAGTCACCACCTGGGACCTCAGTCATGCACCAAGAAAGAGAAAAGAGGGTTTCCAGCTGTTGCCCTTGGTGTGCAGTGGGCTCAGCAGTGGATGTAGAGTATTTATTTGTGTGTATAAAAGCAGGGCCAGCACAGGGCTACTCCCTGAGACGTGGCCGTGGCCACCAGCTGACCCTGCAGCGGGAAGTTGGCATCCAGCTTTCTGTTGTGCTTCCAGCAGGATCTGTCAGGAGGAGAGCAAGACATGGCAAGGTGTTTTGTGTGTGGAGCAGCTGGCACAAACTCTGTAGGGCTTGAAGCAGTTATGATTTGTGTGGTTTTGTTTCACTTTTTGTGCAGGCTGATCACCCGGAGGTCCCTGAGACAGCCGTGGTTGGGTATCCACATAAGATCAAAGGAGAAGGTAGGTGAAAAGCAGTGTCCTGACATGACATCTGCATATCCTTCCCTTCATTTCTAAGCCAGGCTGCACGTTAGGAGATGCTGAGGGAATGGAAGGGCAGTTATCCTTAGGCTGACTGGCACTGCAACCCCAAGAGACAAAGACAGCCATGAAAACAGCGACTGTTCCTAACCTGGGTGTTACCCCCTAAACTGTTTTCATACACGATGTTTGTGTATATGGTGGAGCTCCCTTTTACAGGATTGTGCTTAGAGATGTCCTTTCAAGAGAATGGGAATAGCTGATTTACATTGGCCAACTTTTGATCCCGATAACACTTTGGTAATTTATGTTGGCTTGTCATTGTCACAGATCAGTCACAGATGCCGAGAAAAGGCTGGGCCATCATTTGAGGACTGGAGTCTGGCTTGCTTTTGTAAAAAGGATCAATGGTTTTCTTGTCAGTGCCTAGACTGTGCATAGGAACGATTTGAAACCTTCCTTGGCATTCAAGTGAGCATCCTTGGTCTTTCCAGACAGTGTCTAATATGAGGTTTGTGGCTTCTGCTCGTTTGTCTTCCAGGTGCCTTTGCTTTCGTAGTGCTAAAGGAGCAGACGGCTCACGCAGACCATATCAAAGAAGAGCTCAAAACCATAGTGGCTTCCAAGATAGCAAAGTACGCTGTGCCTGACCACATTCTGGTGAGTGGGAGACTGAAACTGGTACCAGCAACAGGAAATGGTCACATCAATCAACCCTCCCTGTCCTGCCTGCAGCGCTGCTGTTGTCCTCCTCTGGCAGGATGAAGGGGCAGGAAAACAGAACTGGCTGGAGGGGTCCAGGCAGGGGGAGGGCAGGTGCAGTGGTCTGTCTGCGTGTGACAGAGGCACTGAGAGGCAGTGACACTGCCCAGCTGGTTTGCACTGGTAATTACCATCGAGCTCAGATCTCGAAGCCCTGGCTGTTCCTGATCACAACAGGCCTGGCCCTGGGAGCACTGATGAGTTCCAGGCTCTGTCTCAAGCCTCCTCACCTTTCAGCAGCTCCCTTTGCCTGCCAGGGGAGAGTTCACAAAGCTGCCCCTGGGCTGTCCCCCCAGCTCTGCCTGCATCCATTGCTCTCTTCTGGGAGGCAGGGACCAGACACTTCTTTGAGGGGCTCTGCGTTGGTCACTTGCTTCCAAGGTGGGCACCAAGGCACAGGCAATAGAATACAACAGGAGCAGGCAAGGGGGGCTCCTTCAACTTGGAACAGCCCAGGATATCCTCAGTGGATTGGAGAAGCTTCCAGAACTTGCAGATGTGCACGGGAATGCCTGCATTTCCCTGTGTTTTGGGGCAGTCCTGCAGAGAAGTCTCTAACTCTTTCCTTGCATGTCAGTTAATGCTACAGAATTTTGTAGCCTGCTGGCCTGATTATGTAGCAGAATGTGAGACTTGCTGATGTCTCTGCTCAGTGCCTGAGAACTCTTCATCAGGCTCAGATTTTTGCTAAAGCCTTTGGATCTGCTGCTAAGTCCTTCCCAGGAGGCACAGCCAAGGCATTTAACATTGTTGTGGTTCTGAAGGAAGGTGTGGAGGCTGACAGATACCAGGCAGAGAGAAACATCAGCAGGCAGGAGATATCCCTTGAGTAGGAGCCCCTGAGGCTAGTGTGCAGAATTGTGTTGCTTTATATTCCTGTCCTGTAAAGGGGAATATATACCTATATATATATATATGTATGTATTTCTGTCTGTTCTCTAATGTGCTGAGATCCATGTCACCATCAGTGCCTGAGTTTTCATGTGTAATTAGATTTAATAGTTAACAGCATATTCAGGAGCTGATTCCCAAAAGAGCTGTGCATCCTGCAGCACCCAGCCTGGACATGGCAGTGGGGCACAAAGTCCACTTAAAATGTACAGCCCGAGGAATTTGATGCCAGTGACACTCCTTTCCTTGGACACAATCCAGTGTGCTCCGTGGTGTGTTTCCCAGGAGCCTCAAAGGAGCTGTGGCCATGAAGTTGTGTGCCAGGCTTAGGATAGTCCAGCCAGATTTCCTGGTGGTTTCCAGCAGGACTCCAGTTCCATGAAAGGTTTTCCCTTCTTTGCAGGTGGTAAAGCGCCTCCCCAAAACCCGATCGGGGAAGATCATGAGGAGGCTGCTGAGGAAAGTAGTCACTGAACAGTCAAGCAACATGGGAGATGTCACCACACTGGATGATCCAAGTGTTGTCAAGGAGATATTGGATGCTTTCCAGAAATACAAGGAGAAGAGTTCCTCCTAACAGGCGGCTCTGGAATTTCTCTCCTTTGGAAATGTGGAAGGTCTCAAATAACCCGGCAAACAACATTGTTCTCTCCTGGTGTTTTTTTAACAACTGTTTCCTTCTAGGGGAACAAGATTTTCCACTCCACAACACAGCTGGAGATGCGCAGGGCTAGGAGCAGTCTGCAGTTTTACAGAGCCGGTGAACTCCTTTTCCTTGCTCTCAGGGCTGTTGTAGAGCAGCCATTGGTGGTTTCCAGGAGCTCGGCTGAAATTTAACTCAAGCTCAAGCAAGATACAGATGTTCATGTTCCTCGTTTTAATGTTACTGTACAGGGAAATGTTTTTTTATACAATACTTCTTGCTGCTTTAAAAGAAGCCCTGGAAAACACTGCTTCAATTTTTCCTTCAGCTTGGGTATCTGAGTCCAAGCAGCTGTATTTTGCTGCAACTGTGGTGCCTTTTCAGCAATGCTGGGTGTTCTGGTAGATGTTTCATGTGCATTATTAGGGAAATGAGAAGGACATGGCCAGTCTGAAAATTCCTCCTTGACTTTACTCATGATTCTAATATCTCCTTTGGCTTTCCTCATATGGATTTGTTCCTACCACCACGTGTCCTGGGACTCCCCAGAGATGGTGAGCCTGTGACCCTTTCATGTCCCACCCAGGTAACCCAGCACCAGCACTTCCAGCTGCAAAAAGGAGCCACAAAGTCCAGACTGGGCTTCCTGCACGTCCTCAGTGCATTGCTGCCATGCTGATTTTCCAAAGAGTGAAGTGCCATGTGGGTACCCACAAACTGCCCAGTGCACTAAACAAAGTGCCTCTGAGATGCCTGGTGCAAAGTGAGAGCAGCATTCCAGGCCAGCAGCCTCAGAAGAGCAGGGAAGAACTGCCTTTGTCTTTCCTGTGCTTTCAGAATTGCAGCTCACATAGTCAGTGTTTTATTTCTGGACTCATTTCATCATGGATGCATTCCAGGTGAAGCACTCCTTGTATTTGGGCTGTACAGAAGAATTTGCTAGCAGGGTTACTTATTCCTGAGTTTAATTGGAGCAACACTGCTTTTTCCAGAGGGACTGTGGACTGGAAAGACAATTTGTGCACCTGACTCTGAAGGTGGCAGGGAAATGGGTAGGTGATCTGTAGGACTGGGAAAGGAGAGGTGAGGTTTTTGGCCAGCAGAGGTTCTGGTACCACAATGAGAAGCAGCTGCTTGAAGTGTGATGTGTTGTCAGACAGGTGTGTTGTCTTAGATCCCAGAGTTTCTGCGAGAACACCAGCTGCATTTGCTTTTTAAAAAAAATCATTTTAAATGTCTCTAGGGACTGAACAATACAGTAAGGGATACCATGCCTTGTTAAATATCCCATCCTTCTGACTGAAATGTGTTTTTACATGTGGTAAGGAGACACCTTGTGGACTTTGTGGGAAGTTGAAGATCAGAGGGTTTGAAGGTTTGATAGAGTTGACAGGATGTTAATATTTTAGGAGATAGACACTACTTTATTGCCATTGCAATAGAAAAAAACCCCAACCTGCTTCCTTACGCAATTTTCACGTGGGAAGCAGGTGAGTTAATGTTTTTGACAGAACAAGTAGACTCCCTTGTTGAAACAAGTTGTCTCCAAGCAGTCTGAAATAACAGTGTGGAGGAAGAAAAATTACTTTTGAACAAGATTATACACTTTCCTTCTAGTCAAGACAGCGTTTCTTATATTATGGACATAGAATTGCCGTGTCTCGTTGACCTGAAATTTCCATGTGTGTTGTGCTAGTGGCCACAGACCCGTGGTTTAATTCATCTGAACTGTCTCACAAACACTGTCTGTGTGAGGAGCAATGTGCTTTGGTGCATTGGGACATTTGTTATCCAGTTCCTGTGCTCAGGGAAAACGAGAGATGGCTGCCCTCCCTCACCTGCATCTCTGTTGTCTCAGCTTCCATGGGCTTAGGGACCATGGCTGCCAGGGAGCTTCCAGGCTGAGCAGGAAGCTGCAGAAGCACAATAAATTCACAATAAATTCACAGCTGTGCCAGCTGTGGTGCAGATGGGAAGCTGTGGATGCCCCATCCCTGAAAATGTTCAAGGCCAGGCTGGGTGGGGCTCTGAGCAACTTGGTCTAGTGGAAGGTGTCCCTGCCCGTGGCAGGGGGGTTGTACCTGGATGATCTCTGAGGTCCTTTCCATGCAGACCTCATTTCCCCAGCTGAGCTGTGGTGCTTGGGATGTCCCTCTGCTCCGAGGCCCCCCTGGGGTATTCCAGGAGAGCACTTGGTGCTGCTGTGCTGCCCACAGGGTGTTCTGCGGTGGGCACGGCTTGTGCTGGGCAGCCTCAGTCTCTTGGTCAAACTGCACTTCTGCAAGTGTCCCAGCGTTGGCTCTTGGAGCTGCCAGCCCATGCCCAGCCTGTGTGATGGCACCCTGAGTCTGGAAAAACAGAGCCAGGCAGGGCTTGGAAAGAGTGCTTCTTCTGGAAAGAAGGATACTGTGCTTTACTGAGTGGGCTGCTCATAGAAAGCTTTAAATTAAAATTGAAATTTAAATTTTCCGTCCGGAGAAGTCCCCATTTCTTCTTTCTATCCACTGTCTCTGCTACCTGCAGCAGTTGCCTGGTCACTGCAAGCTTGAGTTGAGCTTTGCATTTTCATCAACAGCAGCCCTGGTGTGTGGTGACCGTGCTTTCTGCTTCACGTGCAGCAGGCTTGTGGTTCAGGGAGGGATCCAGCAGCCAGAACTGGCCCTGGTTTCCTCAGTGCCTGGAATGCCAGGAAGGAGGAAGTTTCTGGAGGACCCCAGGCCTGTAGGGCTCTTAAGACAAGCTGATCTTCAGTAATCGGTGGAGGCGTCAGGTATCAGTGGGATCGTGGGACAAACCTGGGGGCAATCGCTTCATTTGGAAAAGCAGAGCTGTTGAATCCTAAACCTTTGTGTGTCCATGAGTGATCTATGGGTTGTTTGTCAGATTGCCTTTGTAGCTTCATTAAAAGAGATCCAAGGTCAATTTTACCTGTTGCCATTTATTGCAAAGGGCCAATATGCTTTTGTTTCCCCACTCAGTTTTGCCAGTAAGACCTGGTCATGGTGCTTTTTCCCCCACTGGAGACACAGACCATGATTTTCCCGCTTTTCTAAAGGGAAAGCTTCATCTGTCTAGAGGTGTGTTTTGTACCGTCAGATGTTAAGCCTTTAATTGAGTTTTGTTTACTTGTAATCATGCTTTAAACACATTTCTTGTCCTTGACCAAAACCAGTGTTTTCAATGATCTCTGTATTCACATTTTCAGTAAAGGAAATATGTGTGATGGGTCGGCTTTGCATTGTAAGTGTCAGGCCTTCCATCCTCTCAAGGGTCTGGGACTTTCTCAGTTCTCTGAACTTTCAAAGGAAGGCAAAGGAGTTTGAGATCAGGGTGAGTTGTGATCCAAATTGCTGTTTTGCTTTGCTCCTTTTCTCTAAACAGTAGCTGACAGGAGATGAGTTAATGCCAGAAGACTGCCACTGCAAAACAAGGCAAGGCTGAAGAATATTTGGATGTCAATAAGCTGCACGTCTCACATAAATCCTGAGATCTCACTGCTCTGCACTTTTTCCTGCGTGATGCAAACAGAGAATAACGAGTGGGAATATTTAATTACTATGATTTGATATGGCTAGTTCAGCTCCTTGCTTTGTGCACACCTTGCACAAGTAGGAAAGGAGTGAAAGCAGGGTGTGTGGGCAGCATGAGATCCAGCATTGTGCAGAACACGCATCGCTGTTCCAGAGTCAAGCAGATGAGAAGGAATTTCTTTCCAGGAGCCCTGGATCGTTTGTAAGCGACACAAACACATCCTCTGCAGGGCACCTTGTCCTTTAAGAAGTGAGAAACACTGAGCTTCACCCTCTGCCTACCCCATGGGTAACACTAAAGGTATAACGAGGGGACGGACACTGTCAGCCTTCTACCCCCAGCAGCTGCTTCTGGAAAGGTTCCAGTGCCACTCTGAGCTCCTGCAGCCCTCTGGCAAGTCACAGAAAGGTCTGGACAGAAAAGCAGGTGTCCATCTCCTCACGTTGTCTCTCGATGCTGCAGCTGCCCTGATTTATTTACTGATAATTACTGGGAAAATGGAGACTGTTTTCTGGTCTAACACAATTATATTCATGGGCTGTCTCTGTGGCAAATTAAAGCCTCAGAAATTGATATCAGCCACAAGTTTCTGTTTTTAAATTGAGCAGGAACAGATGATCCTTTTCCTTGAAAACAGACAGTTCTGGACATGGAATTGTCTTCTGGCTGACTAGAGGTGAATCACATTTTTCATGGCAGTGATCGCAGCCCTGTTTTGTCTGGGATAGAAGGATTTGGGGACATAACCACCTTTTGGGGTGAAAATGATCATGGCTGTGCAAAAATTACCAGCCTACAAACACTGGCAATCAAATCTGCTGTGGCAGATCATTCTTACTCTTTCTTCTATTTTTCTATAGCTATTGTAGATCTGCCTTGACTCCCTGTGTCTGAGGTGACAGAGCTTACTTTGGCTTTTTGGTATGTTGAGGCTGGGAGAGTAGAATCCAGTGCTTTTTAATGTTCATCCTGCGCCTAGCACGCAGGAGACTCAAATTTCTCTTTCTGCCTATTGGATTTTGGGGATGTCGTTTTACTCTCCTGTGCCTTGGCCTTCTGCATTCCCAGGAATGACAGCCTCACGGCAGAGTTAGAAGGGGCCATGGGGCAGAGGTCCCAAGCTGCCAGGGGGAGCTGGTTGTTGGGGAAAGTGGATGTCCTTAGGGATCAGTGCAAACCTCTCTTGCAGCTGCTGGGCCTTTTGCCTGAGTTCAGCCAGAGCACAGAGAAAAGGTCCCCCTGCTGATGCCTTAAGTGCTGGTAAAAAATAAGAAGCAGAGCCAGCAGTATAGGAAAAAGGGTAGTACCTTGGTTTGATAGGATCCTG
>VYZT01000088.1:0-15589 GCA_013400735.1 Pomatostomus ruficeps
TTTAAGGTGTTTTATTGTTCCCAGGAGCATTTGGGAGAGGAGAAGAGATCTGTGCACGAAGCCCAGGACAGGTGACAAGAGGACAAAGATGTGACAGCCCGTGGTGGCCATGAAACCAAGAAACCCGGCCAGGGATGGTGACAGGGGAGCAGTTTGGAAACGGGAAAAGTGGGGATTTCAGCCCAAAATAAAACGGGGAAAGTGGGAACGTGGAGGAGCAGAACAACACCTTAACGCTGTGGTGGGCAACCCGCACCCGATTTCAGGGAAAGTCTCCAAAGGGAAAAGGATCCATCCCAAAACCCCAAGGGAGGGAAAGCCCCAAAAAGCTCCAGGATTTGCTGGTTCCTCACCTCTGCCAGCTCAAACTCCACGAAGGCGAAGCCCCGGTGCTTTTCTGGAGGGAGGGAGGGAGGGAAGCGAGGGCTCAGCGGCAGCTCGGACACCCCGGTCCCATCCCGGGACCCCATCCCGGGACCCCAGCCCGGGACAGCCGCTCCCGCCCAGCCCCGCACCCCGGGCCGCTCCAGCCCCCCGGGCACGCACCGGTCTCGTAGTCCAGCGGGATCTGGATGTCGGTGATGTCTCCGAAGGGGATGAAGGCGGCGTGCAGAACCTTCTCGTCCACCTCCTCGGCCAGCCCGCCTGCGGGGCGCGCAGCGGTCACCGGGCACCGCCCGCAGCCCCGGCCCCGCCTCGGGGACCCCCCGAGCCCGGCACTCACCCACGTACAGCACCCGCTTGGTGGCCGCCATCGCTGCCCCCTGCCCCGGAACGGCTCGGAACGGCCCGCCCCGGAACGGCGGCAGCGCTCCGCCCCCGGGGGGAGCGGATCCGGGGGAACGGGGCCGCTCCGGGAACGGGGAACTCGGCAGAGCCCCTGTCTACATCCCTGACCCGCTCCATCCCCGGGGGGAACGGATCCGGGGAATGGGGCCGCTCCGGGAACGGAGAACGCACAGAGCCTCCTCTGCATCCCGGGCACGGGAGAACCGGCACAGCCCCCTCTGCATCCCTGACCCGCTCCATCCCCGCCGGGGAACGGGGCCGCTCCCGGGAACGGAGGACCGGCACAGCCTCCTCTGCATCCCGGGCACGGAGAACCCGGCAGAGCCCCCTCTGCATCCCGGACCCGCTCCGCCCCCGGGGGGAGCGGATCCGGGACAACGGGGCCGCTCCCGGGAACGGAGAACCCGGCAGAGCCCCGTCTGCATCCCTGACCCGCTCCGCCCCGGGGGGCACGGGGCCGCTCCCGGGCACAGAGAACGGACACAGGTCCCTCTGCATCCCTGGTACAGAGAACTCAGAGCCCTTTTCTGTATCCCGGGCACAGAGAACCTTCAGAGCCCCTTCTGCATCCCTGCCCCGCTCCATCCCCACCGTTCCAGGCTCTTCCAAAGCCTCGGATCCCCTCTGGGACAGGCACGGTCACCCCAGTCTGAACACAGTATTTTACCTTTGGCTGGACTCGGAAGTTGGGGAGGATTTCTCTGACCTTGGCGCGTCCAGGATTCCTTCTTTCAGAATTGGTGCGATTATAATGTTCACCTAAATAAAGCTTTTTAACCCGAAGAATCACCTAAAATGAGTTTGCAAAGGATTTATCGACCCCAGTGCCAAAACTCGGCCGCCTCTGGAGTATAAAAGAGTGGCAGAACCATTAAACATCCAGCTGAAAATGCAGAAAAATTATAAATAGCAGTTTTTTTCCTTCTCAGCTGGCAAGGAAAAGGGAATCCAAACCCTTGTTCCTTCCACTTAAAAATACCTCCCAGACCCCTGCTCACAGCCATCACCCCTTCAGACCCTGCCCAGGCATCATTTTAACCCAGCTGCCTCAAAAAACTCATTATCCAAAATTAACAAGCAGAGTAACTCAAAATCCCAATTTAGTATTATTTAATATCCCCTATTCACCAGCTGATAACTGCCCCTCAGTTTGATTTCACAAAGCCCCCCCACATTTATTTATCCAGCACAGAGAAATGATGACAAACAGCAGTGCAAGTTTAATCCTTTATTGATAAATGTTTCCCAAACTTTCCAAACTGGATTGTTCAATTTAAACACAAACTCACAAAAATACTTCCAGCCTAAAATCCTCAACGTCCTCTTTAGAAGACACAAGGGGCAGCTCTGTTCTGGCAAAGGAAAAGCTGCAAACCCCCCCAGATTCTGGGTTTGGAAAACCTTGAGCTTCGGAGTCGGCTTTTTAAATAAGATCTTTAAAGATTAATTTACAAAATGCAATAGAACTATGTGATATGATGCATGAGATCTGCAGGACAGTGAAGGATCTTCAAACATCTTCAGCTGATGTCTAGGAAGGGGCTATTTGGCTTCTTTGTGTCCTAGAGGAAAAAGGGAGAAAAGTTACTCACATTCCTGCTCCAGGCCAGGGAACATTCCAGCATCCAAACCAAAAGGATTCCAATGTAATTTGGAAGGTTCGTGGTGGTCAAGTGATGAGAAATCATTATTAACCACAAAGAAATTCAAATTCTTTGCTAAATCACCCAGTGAAAATAAGAATTCTTCAGCAGCTGGAGTTGTGACATCTGATCTCAAACAGCTTCACAAAAAGTGCTGGAGATGGGAATTCCAGACAACCCACAGGAAAATGGATCATTAAAAACAGGAGGAGGCACTCCAAGAACCAAAATCCTCATTCAGAAATTAAACAAGAGCCAGCTCCAAACTGGGGTGACACCACTTGTGGGGACAGACCCTTCCAGGGACACATTTCCAGCACTGAACAGATCCTGAAGGGTTCCAGGATGAGGAATGGGCACCAAGGGAGGGCCTGTTCGGCCTCAAAACCACCAGAGCTCCTTGTGGCCACTTCCCAGATCAGCAATTCCACAAGATTCATCTCCTTCCTTGGCCTGTCAGCTGCAGGGAACACTTCAGGGACTTCAACAGCATCATTCTGATGTTTATTTAAGGGATCTGAAGAATATTCCTGAAGTTCTACAGAAGGATTTTGCTGGGAGGAACTGCATTAGGAGCATTTTGTTTTTAAAGAGTAGACTAAAATCAGACAAGTGCTGGTCACAGACCCACATGAATTATTCACTAATTGTGTTTTATTTACTGATTCTGGGAGCTTTTACACACTCACCAGTCATCCTGGTTCAAGAGGTAGCAGCAACCACACCCACTTTCTGGGCAGCTTCTTTCTTGGCTTGGTGAGCCTGCAGCACGGCCACGGCCTCCTCCACCTGGGGACACAAACCCTGTGAGATTCCTCCTCCCAAACCCTGCTCAGAGCCCAGAGGAACCCAAAAAGGAGCAGTCCCAGCTCACCTTGGAGCGGAGGGACTCGGGAGACTCCAGCATGTGCAGCAGCTCCGAGTTGTCGATCTCCAGCAGCATTCCCGTGATCTTCCCCGCCAGGCTGGGGTGCATAGCTTGGATCAGAGGGAACAAACGTTCTCCTGAGGGAGGAAAAGGGGGTCAGACTGGTGAGTTTTGATCTTTGAAACCTCAGGGGATGAAAAATGATGGGTGAGCACTGGGGTTTCACTCACCCAGCATCTGTTTCTGCTCCTGGGGAGGGGCAGCAGCCAGCATGGAGGCTGTCAGGGGCTCCTGGCCCTGCACGTGCACTGCAGGCTGAGGGGCCTAAAAAGGGCAGACAAGAGGCTGCTGAAATAGGGATGAGGCCGATTGCTGCATGTTCAGACAATATGAAGATGTTCCCTCCTAAAATACAATCTTTGCCGAGCCTACAGCACACTCCAGCTTCAGAAAAGGGCAGGTAAGGTGGCCTTGGCTCACAAACACGCCCAAATCCTGAGCTCAAAGCTCTGGAAAGTCACACAGGGGCACTGTAAATATCTTACAAAACTGCATCAAACATCCTGAGATGCTGAGAAAGAGCAACATCCACACCTCCCTTTCTTTTAATGATATCCCAGTGAGAACTTGGCAAAGAGGAGAGACTTAAATGGTTGCAAAACAGGAACAAAGAACCAATAAAAATATCCTGACAGCGAGCCTGGCTACAAAAAGGCTCGTGAGTACGAGACAGATACAGCAGCCAGGGTGCCCCTGGCAAAGGCACAACTGCCAGGTTTGTAAATCCCAAATTAGGACTGTCTGGGTCATTAAAGTAGCTTGGAGCTTTTTCTACAAAAATATTTCAGTTGCAGGTGGAGCTGCAGGGACTGGCCCAGCGCCTGGAGGTACCTGCAGAGGTTGGACACCAGGGTGGGGGCTGCGGACACTCGAGGCGTATTTGTACGGAGGGACAGCCCTGGGAGCAGGGGCAGCCACGGGAGGACGAGGAGCCAAGTTCTGCGCTGCTGTGCCAACACCTGCGAGGGAAGGAGGACACAGTGACCAATGTGCAGCAACGTGGAGACAAGCTGGGATGAATTCTGAATTCAAACCATGCTCTGCACGGTGCTACTTCCTTAGAAACCATTCTCCAGAGTGTGACTGGTGCTGCAGGAAGGGGCTGTTCTCCCCAGAACCAACCCACAGATCCCACACCCTGTGTTTTTTAGCTGTTCACTGAATAAAATCCATTTGGATGCTCTCCTCTGAAAGCAAAACAATCCACAAGCTACAGAGCTTTGTTGCAGAGGTGTAGAGATGAGTCCCAAACCAGTAGAAGAGAACCCATCTGGATTCCCACTGCTGTGCTGTGGCACCGTGTCNCCGACTGGCGCATGGCATTCGGCATTCCCTGGAAACCTGAGGGAGGGAATGAGGGGAAATCCTCAGGACACTCAGCCACAGGGGTTGTGCACAGGAACAATCAGGGAATCACAGAATGTGCTGAGCTGGAAGGGACCCACAGAGATCAGAGCCCAGCTGCTGGCCCTGCACCCCACAAAGGAAAGCACTGATTGTTCCTGCTGGGAAGCGCAGCCACAAAAGGGTTTTCTACAACCGCAACAGCCCCTGGCACTCTCACCTTGAGGCCTTCCTCCTTGCTGCCAGCGCGGGTTGGGTCTCATCTGTGTCATCTGGTTGGGTGCATAGTAAGTGGGTCTGCTCTGCGCCTGCAGGAAGATCAGATAAGCTCATCACAAACATTGTTTACAGCCTGTTTGGGCAGTGGTTGCCAGGACCCGACACTCCAGTCAGATTAAGGGAACAGGCAGCTGGCAAATCAGAATGAACCCCACTGGCTGCAGCCCTCATTAGGAGTTGTTTGCTTACAGGAATAAGAAAAGCTCGAGGAGATGAATGCAGCTGAACGGAGATGGGTTCAAACCCCCAGTGCCGCTCACCTGGGGCACAGCAGGCATGAAGTACCCGCCGGCAGCGGGCTGGAACTGGTTGATGATGGTGTTGGCGGGCAGGGCCCGCATGCCAGCGATGCGCTGCATGTACTGGTTGGTGAGATGGGCCTTCCTCTCCTCCTTCCTCTGCGCCAGGGCCACGTAGAGGGGCTTGGAGCCCACAATGCGCCCGTTCATCTCCGTCACAGCCTTGGTGGCCTCCTCTGGAGAGGAAAAGCAGACAAAGCCAAACCCTTTGCTCCGTCCATCTTCCAGCATCACCTGCGGTAAAGATCAATTGCTAATGCAGCACCAGTACAAGCGAGCCTGAGAATCTGTGGGGTTTTTTATAATTTTTTTAGAATTTTAGGCAGGCAGGACACAAGCTGTAGCAGAGGTGTAGAGACAGGTTCTCATGGGGAGCACCTGCCTGGATTTGCTCTGCGTTGCTGTGCGCACCATGTGTCCCCAGGCCCACACCGCACGGGAAGGAATGGGAAAGATTTGGTGCAGTTCTGGATGCACAGAGCAAAGTGCCAGTTCATGCTTGTCACCTCAAACAAGCACGTCTGCCACTTCCTGCCTCTCCTTTTGTAAGGGAATGAAGTTTTTAGTAAAATTCCGCTATTTACTAGCCCAGGTGTTTTCAGAATTACAGCAACCACAGGTTAAGAAGAGCCCTTTAATCCCATGTCAGACAAAAGTTTATTCTTCAGGTTTTAAAGTCCAAACAACCCCCAGACCCCACAATACCTTGGCACTCGTTATTGACCCAAAAGGGGAGAACTCCTTCCTCAGTTTTTCGTCATCTATAGTGTCATCTAGGTTTTTAATGTACAGGTTAACACCCTGCAAGGGAGAGAACAGCGTGACATTCGTAGCATTAAAAATAAAAAAATATCTTAAAGCACATCAACTGTTACCCATCTGCCCGAGCTGTAATTTATCTGAAAACTCTTAATTTAGCAGCATGTTCCTTCCACACCACCCCGAAGCTGAAGGTGATAAATGTTGCAAAGGCGTAGAGACAAGTCCCACTGCGGTGGAAGGGAGCTCGTCTGGATTTCCTCTGCCTTCCTGTGGCACCATCACATGTCCCCGGGGCAGCACGGCACCTCAGCGAGAGGGGGAGGTTCAGATGCCACCCCTGACACGACCCAGTTCTGCCATAAATTACAGGGAGCAGCGCAGAGTTGTGCTGTCTCTTCCCATCCCTCCGGGGATCCCAATTTGAAAGTCAAGGAGACTTCACGCCTGTTTTCTCAGGTCCTGAACACTTTCAGCACCAAAACCAAGCCCCGCTGCTCCCTTTGCCACCAAACACCACAGGGACACCTCTGTTTTAACTCAGGGTGTCTCACAGGACAAGAACCACTTCGGCAATTCCTTCAGCAGACCAAAAGTGGTGCTTAAATTGAGGAAAAGCCCAGATTATTCACCTGGTAGCGGCTGAGCCTCTCCTGTTTCAGCTGCTCAAACCTCCTCTTCAGCTCTGCCTGGCGCTCAGCCTTCTTCTGCGCTCTGCCCACAAACAGCATCTTCCCGTTGATGTCCTTCCCGTTCATCTCTTCCACTGCCTGCACGGGGGGTTCAAGAGGAAACTCTCAGCTCTGCAGCAGGACAGCCCTGGTGCTGTCAGAGCAGGAGTGCCCAGAGCTGCCGGTCAATAATCAGAGTCTGCACGTTACCTTTGCACCGTTCCTGCTAACGACAGGCTCGGGAAGGACAGGCTGAGGTTATCAGGACAGATCAAGCTGACACACCACGGAGTGCTGAACTGACTTGGAAATTTATCCCCACCCTTTCTTGGAATTGAAACTAAATTTTAATAAGCATTCTGCTCAGAAAATATAATTTTTAAGCGATGTTCTCACTCTAGGTGCCCTCCTCCTCCTCCTCGAGCCCTGCGCTGTAGTATTTCTTCAGCAATTAACATTCTTGATTGGACCCCTGCACTCCGTGTGGATCTAGGAAACTGGAGGGGTGCCAAGTTACCCTTGCCTGTCGAGCTATTAAGGTGCAAAAGGTTTCTGAGTTCCCACATCTAGAGGAGGTCATGCCCGAGGCAGAATTTTCTTCCATTTCAGAAAGAGGCTCCCAAGATAAACCAAGTTTTTCTTTTCTGAAGTTATCCAGGCAACATAAAAGTTGGTCCTACCTTGTTGGCTTCTTCGTGCTTTTCAAAGCTTACGAAGCCAAAGCCTTTGGATTTTCCAGTGGGGTCTGTCATCACTTTAACACTCAGAGTTTTACCTGTTACCAAGGGACAGGGTTAGTAAAACATCAAAACTATTTTAAATTATTAAATTCCACATCACAGCCCCAGCCTCAAAGTGACCCAGGTAGAGACAACAGAGCAGCAGCACTCAAACCACCACCACATTTCATGAAATTCACAGCCTTAATAAAAGGATTTCTGTATTTACCGTATTTGCCAAAGAGCTCCTTCAGCCTCTCATCATCCATGTCATCCCCAAAGTTTTTAATATAGACATTGGTGAACTCCTTCGCCTTGGCTCCCAGCTCAGCCTCCCTCTCTTTACGAGACTTGAATCTCCCAACAAATCTGTAAGACAAAAAAAAAAAACAAAAACTCCCATCAATGGATTGGTTCTGAGAGCCAAAAAACCGATGTGTGACTTGCGGCGAGGCAAAAATAATGAGTGTGTAGTAGGAGCTGGGAATGGGGACAAGAGAGGGTGACAGCAGAGGACGACAAACAGGCCACAGCCCAACCAGAAAAATCACCTGTGCTGTGGCTGGCCCAGGAGTCCCACTGGCCCTAGGCAGAACCCACCCCAGCCCGCTGGCAGAGATGGCAAACCAAGGCTCGGTCAGGGAAACCCACCAGTCCTGGAATGGAGGGGTAGCAGGCCATGGCTTGGGCAGGGTCACTCACCAGCCCTGGAGTGGAGAGGAAGCAGGCCAAGGCTTGGGCCAGGAGAACCAGTGCCTTGTGTGTCCCTGTTAATACCGAGATGCATCCCGGAGCATGTGAGCGCTGCTGCTGCCGCCTGTGACACTCACACTTTGCGGTCGTTGAGCAGCATGCCGTTCATCTTCTCGATGGCCCTATCGGCGGCATCCTGCGTCTCAAAGTGCACAAAGGCGTAGCCCTTAGAGCCATTCTCATCACACACCACCTGCGGGACACGGAGGGAAGCAAAGCGTCAGCGTCCCTCCTCGGTCACGGGCCAGCAGGTGGGGATGTGTTCCTGCCAAGGGGCAGCACCTGTGGGTCACATTCCTGCCCTTCCTGCCCAAATCTGAGGTAATTTCAGCTTTTGGGCAACTCTGCCTTTCAGAGGTTCTGTTCTAACACCGAGGTTTGATCCCTGTGTGCACCACTCATTTGAAGAGCTGGATTTGATGAGCCCCATGGGTTCCAACTCAGAATATTCTGAGATTCTGCTCCTTACACCTCACAAGAAGCGTCCCTTTCACCTCCCACACTCAGCTCTCTGATCACATCCCCACCGTGAAAGGACTGGGCAATGGAACCACACCTCACCTTGCAGGACAGAATGTTCCCGAAGGCCGAGAACGTGTCATAAAGTGCCTTGTTATCAATGGATTTGTCCAGGTTCTTGATGAAGACGTTCCCAACCCCTGACTTCCTCAGGGAAGGGTCCCTCTGAGACCACATGATGCGGATGGGTTTGCCTTTGATCACATCGAAGTTCATGGTATCCAGAGCTCGCTCAGCTGCAAGACAAGCCAAGAACGGATTTCAGTGGTTGGTTAAAAAATAAAGGTTTCCATGGGGTGGGCAATCCTTTTCTCTGAATTTTACTCAGCTCATTTGGGGCATTATCAGAGGTGAGCAACGACTTTTAACTCAATGTTCCAAGGGAGGTTTTTGCAACACAGATAAAAGGTTTCACAGACTTTAAATTTACATTACAGCAATACATCAACCACCACAGCAAAACGGATATCAAAATGCCTGGGGTTTATTAGCTATATTGTGAATTATTATAACGGCAAACTGCTCCACCCAAAGAAGAAAAGGAAAAAACAGGAAACCCTGGTTAAAAAAAAAAAAAAAAATAAGTGAAGTAACAAAAGTGACTGTGTGGCTGTTTTGCTTTTCATGAAGCTCCCATCTCCCCATCCTCATTTCTATTCAGAGAGAAGGATCATCTCCCTGTCAGGTCAGGGAGAATGTGCACGAACACGTGGCTGGCTGCGAGGACGTGAGTCAGCCTCTACACAACTTACGCGGCCAAAAAACCATTCCCGGAGTTGCTCAAGCTGAAGATGATGAGAGAGCTGAGAAAATTCTGAGGGGAAAAAAGTCCCTGTACCCCACCTGATTAGCAGGGAAGCGTTTATCTGAACTCTCCAACGCCAGCGCTGTCGTTCTGCCCTGCCCTGAAACCCCCCTGCACGAGGCTATTTCTGCTGCCTGCTGGGGTATTAAAAGGATCATTACGTACACGCATCAGGATCTTGTTCATAAAATTGAGATGCTTCGCCCTGTTCTGTGCCAGAAAACGCTCCCAGCATGGAGCGAGAGGAGAAGAAAGACACACTGTTAATTCCCAGCGTGGAGCAGGCAGAGAGATTGAGAGACGTGCATTAAAATCAAGGAAAAATAGCAGGGCGGAATCCAAGTTTTCCAGATTTGTTTGGCCACCTTCGCCCTGTGGTATTTGCTGATTAGATTTCAGCAGCAGAAAATTCAAGGGAAAGACCGATCTGAGCACTTTTCACGTGACTTGAGCCTGAGTAACTGCTCAGCATGTTCCAAAACCACCTCTAGGAATTCCAGTGGAATATTTCCTACCAAAGCCTCCTGCACTCCCTACCCCCAATGCCAGCTTCCACTGCTGCATGGAAGTTTCTCAGAATTTTTCATGTGCTTTGAGATGTTTTTTTGCTTTTTGAAATTGCAGCAGGACCATCGCTGTTTTGCCCACACATAAAACAAGCTCTGCTTGAAAAAAAAAAAATAATCTAAGGACTCCAAGAGCTCTGTTTAGACAGAGGTGTTAAATGCAACTAAGCGCCAGGCTAAAATGCCTCCTCAGCTGCTGCTCCGAGTCCACGCGGCCCAGGTTGTTCCTGCAGTCCTTTCCTAGTAGGCAGCTCGGCAGGAGCCGGTGCAGCTCGTCAAATTTGGCAGTGTTTATTTATAGCAGGCAGAGGCCCTGCAGAAGCATGTGCTGGCAAGGGCACAGCCCGGGTGGGTACAGCGCTCGCAGCAGGAACAGGCTCCTGCTGGAAGGTGAGAAGCAGCTGAAGCAGGGCCGGGTGAGCAGGGAGCGCTCCGGAGCGGTCAGGAAGGCACTCCCGGCTCTGAGAAGCTCCCTCCTCGTGCCCAGCTCTTTCAGCGGGGTGCTGCTGCTCCACGCTATTATTACACCGCCTGAAATCCGCCGTGCCGGCCCTACATGGGCTCCCCGGGGGATGGGTGCCACACCCGCGGGTGGAAACGGGACCCCGCTACTCCGGGACCTCAGGGAACCTGGGAGGGATCCGCAGGAGTTCTGTGAATGACTCACGCCGAGCACATCTGATTCATTTCCTTCATCCCAGCAAACACCTTCTCGTCTTCTGCTATTTCAGCCACAAAGCTTCAGCCATTTCAGTTCCTGTATCTGTTTCTCTCCCACTGGTTCCTGTCATCCTTCCAGCAGCAGACTCAACTCCTGCAGAACATTGAACACGCTCGCAGCCCCTTTCAGGCTGCCTTTCCACGGCCCTCTGGATTGGGAGAGCACCTGAACACTCACTGCAGGCCTCAAGAGTGATTAATCTCCCTTACAGGCTCCCTGATGCAGAGTTAACACAACTCTGGAATTTGTGGCTGTGAAGACAGATAACCAACCTCACACCCCAAGATTCACCCAGGAGAAACTCCACACACGGAGTTTTATTCTCCCCAAACCTCCAGGCTCTCACTCAGGTCACTGAGCAAAAAAAGTCCTGACAGAAGGAAAGGACACAGTGCAATTTTAACCACTTATTCTTTTAAAAAAAGATTCAACAGGCTTTAATTCCTCAGTCACTGAGGCTACAACAAAATGCTGCTGCAATGAAGTTCGTGTTTTGTGTCAGTACCAACTCTTCCCTCTGAACTTCACAACTCGCCTCACACAGCTCCTCCTTCCCACTGTCCTCAAGGAGAACAAACAAGTTTATCTCTGCTCTTCTACAAAAACACCTATCTGTTCCCAGCTCTGGGATCCTCCTCAGCCTGGGAAATATTCTGTTTTTCCTGCACTTCCAGAACACCTTATCTCTGCAGCCAAACTGAAGTTTCTCTGCTTCTTCACCTGAGCTGCCATTCTGTGACTGTCAATGTTTGGAATTAAATTGCACAGAACACAAGAAAAGAGAAATTCAGCTTGTTTGTTCAGTTTGTTTTCCTTCCCTTCTTCACAATCAGAAAGAATAAATATTCACAACCACGGCTGAGCCTGAACCAGCCAGAACTCTGAAGTGTTTCCTTTCCCTGCCTATCACAGGGTGACAGGCTCAGGATTCAGCATTCCCTGGTTACTACAGCAGGGAGCTGCAATCAAAAACAGCAAGAGCTCGTTTTCCCTAAAAATAACCCCTCTGCAGCAGACTGCTGCCAGCCAGACAATGCCTGTCCAGCATCACTCCAGCAGCTAAAAAAAATGTGAAGAAAAACACAAGCTTTGACCCAGTTTGGACACAGGAACCTGGAAGTGCAGAGCGTGTGCCAGTGTGAGCTCCTCGTGACCCTGAAATGGGGAAGAGTTCTGGCTGCTGGGTTTGCTCTGTGGACACAGGGACAGAGTCCTGCTTTAAAACACACACCAAAAAAAAGTTAAAACAGATTTACAAAGCACTCACCCCTCCACAAAAGGTGCTGCAAACTATCATTTATCAACCTTTTTAACACCTGCTACCAGTTCAAACATACAAGGAGTGTCCTGAGCACAAAACCTCCCGATTATTTTAAGTGGTATTTTGGTAGCACCTACTCTCAACCATAAATCCAACCAGATTCCTCCAGTGCTCCCCTCAGCTTCTCCCAGATTTACTGGGATGAAGCCCAAGTGCATTTCTGATTATACATTCCTGGAAGAAAACACAGATCCCTCCTCCTCCTCCTCTCTGGAAGCCTCAGGCAGGCAGTGCCACCGTGAAAACAGTCCAGATTTCTGCATTTTACAACAAAAATTATATTCTTTGTAGTCAGGTTTGTTTTGGAGAGACCACAACCCTCTTCCAAACTATCTGTCCATGTCCTGCTGCATTACACAGAGTACAGCAGCTGGGGTTTTTTTTATTTATACACATGCTGCAGTTTGAGAGGAGAAATTCAGAAATTCCCATCTCTTCCTGAGGGCAGGAGGAGTTTGATCATTCCTCTGTCCCGATATTCACTCAATAATTAGCTTTAAACCACTTGACCTTCTAAAACCTACCAGTAACAAGACACCACCTACTTGGGCCGAGTGTCACTTCAAGTCCAGGAGCTTCCTAAAATGTCTGCTGCCTCCCCAGCGGCCCAGAACGGTGCAGCCTCCCCCGAAATTCCTGCCCATTTATTACCATAAAAGATTAGCCTGGAATATACTGGGAAGACCCCCACCTGTTTGAGGTGCAGAATATTTCTGCTAAAGCACAAGGGACCAGCCACTGATCCCTTCTGATGTCTCTTCTCTGCTTTGAGAGAACTTTACTTACACTTCTGCACCCCATCTCCCCAGCGTTCACCTAACCCAAGCTCGGAGTTCCTTCCTGGCTTTGTTTCTGGCGGTTTTTATTTCTCTGAGCCTGCAAAATGAGATCACAGCCCAGGGAAGGCAGGTGAGCCGGGGTAACTTTGTTCAGCACATAAAAGTACCAAAGTGGTTTGTGAGAGGCACTCTGGTTCATCAGGGCAGCACAGGAACACAAATTCAGGCTCTCAGGTTCTTCCCTTCTCACTGAGAAGCTTTAAAACACAAAAACGCTGCACAAAAAGAAGGTTTTTAGAGAGAGCCATGAATGAGGAATGATGCAGCGGGGGTGAGAGTCAGCTTTTAATCAGCATGACAAGAGAAAGGATCAGAAGTGCTCAGTCAGGTCAGCCTGCATCCCAAGGAACGGCCAGCAGAAGGAATTCTGCCCTGGGGCAGGATGGAAACTCTGCAAAAATGTAAAGCAGGAGAACCCAGACAGGCTAAAGGGAAGTTTACTTGTTGCTGAAGTCTGTGCTGTTGTAAATTATTCTGAATTCGAGGGAAAAGCTCACTCTCCTCTCCACCTGGATGCCTCTGCCACGCGGGGATGCTGTCAAACCCCAGCACGGAGCAACAAACCTGCAGCAGTCAGCAGGCAGAGCTCTGAAAACTGGGGCAGAAAACGCTGACCCATTTTCCTTCCAGAAAAGACACGTTCCAAAATGACCTCTCCTGCCCCGTCTTTCGCGTGCTGCTTCAGCTCTGCAACACCTGGCTCTGAGCAGGAAACAAAGCGTGGGGAAAAAAAAAAGGAGTCTGGCAAAAGCAAAGAAAAGTGGCTTCTGCACGTGAGACGATCTGCTTCTCCACGCATTGAATAAAGCGTTTTATTTCATTTTAAAGCAGGAAGACCACTTCCCAAACTGGGAGGCACATCCAGCTGCTTGCACAAACACCGCAGATATTAAATTTATTAAATCGGGAGTGTGCGGAGCAGCCACGGGATCAGCCATTTAACTGAGCACTCAGCCAGGGCTGACTGCTCGGAACTTTCTCTGCTAGGACTGGCTGCACAAATACCCACAGAAACAGCCCAGAATAAAGGGGAAAACAGCAGGGATTATTTTCTTATGTGAGGAACAAACCTCCGAAATTCGGTATCAGTGAGAGAAACAGGCCTGTCTAAAAGAGATGTTTCCAAGATGCGCATTTGCAGAGCATTCTGTAGACACCGAGCAGCAGAAAATATTCCAATTTCAATCACCAGAAAGGGACGACTTACCCTGTAACAGCGTGGAAGTCAGCTGCACGGCAACACGTGAATTAGCGGGGGGGAAAAACACGAGGAGGGGGGGAAAAACACGAGGAGGGGGGGAAAAACACGCCCTGGATGCGGCTGCAATCGTCACTTACCGTCTGCCGGCTGCTGGAAGTTGACGTAGGCGTAGCCCAGGGAGCGGCGGGTGATCATGTCCCTGCAGACCCGAATGGACAGCACGGGCCCGGCCGGGCTGAACTTCTCGTAGAGCATGGCCTCGGTGATGTCGGGGTGCAGGTCCCCCACGTACAGCGAGGCCATGGGGTAGCTGCTGGCCGCCGTGTTCATCTTCCCCTCGGCGCTCTCGACCACTCGGGGTTTCTCGTCACGCTTCTTATAAATATTAATTCTAGGGGAACACTCCAACTCTTAATTAAAGCCTAAGCTGCGGCCTGCAGAGGGTTGTGGGGGGAGGCACCAGGGCACAGAGCAGCTGAGAAGATTGTGCAAGCTTGAAAATCAGCAAAAAACACCCCAAAGTTAAGCCTCTTGGAGAGCAGGGATGGGACGCGACGGCTCGAAATTCATACGCCGGCTAGTGAGCGTTTTTCCCGTCAGCTCAGAGGCAAAAACCTCCTAAAAACCCACGTCTCTTTNGGGCGGGAGGACCGCGGAGGAGGAATCGCTCCCGGCTCCCGCCATTTCGGGGCCGCCTCAGGAGCGCGGCCCGCGGTGGGGATTGATAAAGTTTGACACTGCTGGAAGCGGTGCTGCTTCACTGATTAGTTTATAGTTGGTTTGGTTAATTGTAAGCGGTGCTCGCTTGTAGTCAGGATAATAAAGGCAAGGAAGTGCTGGAAAGTGTCCAGCGGAGGCCGCAAAATGGTTTGAGGGCTGGAGCATCTCCCTGAGGAGGAGAGACTGCAGGAGCGGGGCATGGTCAGTGTGGAGAAAGGAAGGCTGAGAGGGGATCCCATCCATCCACAAAATATCCTCAAGGATGGTGCCACACTCTGTTCAGTGCTGCCCAGCAAGGAGCAACAGCCATAAACTAAAATGCAAGTTTCGCCTCAACATATAGGCAGATTTAGGGACAAATAATCCCCTGTGGCAGCTGGCAGAGAGGTGGATCCACGGCAAAACCCGCCAGAAGGGATTTTTGGGGTTGTTTTCCCTCCCACCCCATCCTCCGTGTGCAGANTTTTTTTTTTTTTTTTTGCTGTGATTTAGCCCAGATTCTGCAGAGCGGCGGCGGCCCGTTGGTCTTCTGAGGAAATAAAATTAAAATAAATAAATAATAAGTAAAACTCGAACACGCATTGATATAAGTACTTCTTTTAAGAATAGCTCAGCCGCGTAGCCTGAAGGTATTATAAATAAACCAGCGCGGCTGTGGCGGCGCGACGAGCCCGCACGCGGCGGCCTGAGGGAGGGAGAGCGGGCGGGCCAGG